>NW_019775772.1:134487-219041 GCF_001039355.2 Lingula anatina
TTTAAGGGTTGGGAAACAAATTCCCTGCAGTTTCATTTTTTTTAATGTAATTTAAACCTTAACTTTCTTTTAAGGTCCCCCTTTTCATTTCTGAAAGGTAATGTCCAAAAAAAATTTTTTTTCTTTAAACTTCCCAAAAAAAAAACAAATTTTCTTCATACTTTTCCCCCCCCCCCCCCCCCCACACCCACACACACACACACACACACACGCACATATTTTTTCCACCCTAGGAGATTCCAAGTCTGTGTTGTTTGAGGAGTGGAATGTATTCAGATTGTCTGGTACCCATGTGTTATATGACCTGTTTTTTTACTATTATCACACAAGACCTCAGACAAGGACAAAATAACAATCTGCCACTACAGGCCTAAGGATAGAGACCGTCTAGACAGCTGTGAATATTAGCAATAATTACCTGCTGTACTGAGTGTACACTGGCTTTACATAAAAACAGAGCAATACATTATAATTTAATAATAGACATGTTTTTTTTTGTTTGTTTTTAGGTGTGACATGAAAAATTGTCTTTGACTCTATATGTGTATATACATGTACTAGATCTAAGTGTTTTTAAACTTGACTGGTAGGAAGTTGGTGCTGAAAATACAAAGAATTTCTGGAACATAAGAGATCATCCAAGGGAAACCTGTGATCAGATAGTGTATGGTGACCACATGTGAGAAATAAAACATGCTCTATCTCTGTCTGCACATTAAGACAGCTCTTCACCAACAAAGAACTAGAAAAAATATGACACTTTTACTCATGACTCATGCATGCACATGGCCACAACTTTCTCTTTCAATTATGTGCATCATTTATAATCTTTTTTTGATTAAGTATGAGCTAACTTGTAGACAACACTTTGGTCAAAAATAAAAGTAAGAGAATGTAACCTTATGGATATAATTTTTTAGTACTTTGGTATATAGCATGCATGAATAAATTATCCTTGTATGCTGGACCCATACACAAGGACAAGACCGGGAAAAATCTGCCTACAAAGTCCATTCACTAGCTGTTATTAGCCACATAAAGAAAAATGTCCTTTCACTTTGGTGACAGTTTCTGTTTAGGTATATCCACTTTTCTTGTCTGTCAGATGTCAACAGGGTAGCTGAACTTTTTTGACAGGATTAGATCCTATATTTTAGACAACTCCTAGCTACGTAAGTGTGACCCTGTGTGACTTTTGACTGCTTGATAACAACTTGCTGGAACAAACAACCACAACCTATATAATTATATTCTGAGCTTACTGAAGTCATAAAACATGTCACTATAAAATGCTAGGTGTACAGTCATGCTAATGTAATGAGAATAATGATAAGAGTCAGATCAGGACAGCCACAGTCCACAGAGAGTGCCCACTCTACGAGACCATTCCCAGAGCCTATCGAACTAACTTTGGATCGATCTATCTCCAAGGGGATTCTTGCTAAATTGCTATCAATTTAAGCAGCTTAGATGTCTCGAACGCCCAATGAAGCTGTAAGAGGGTTATTAACTATCGTTTAGCAGATTCAGCTGCTAGTAGACGTGCCAAACATTTAAGCCATTTAAGTTAAAAGCAATTAAAGTAGAAAACCCTTGGAGATGGATCGATCCAGTTAGATCCATCTAGGCATGGGAACCCAGTCTAAGTTTGCTTACATCACTACATGCATAAAAACAAACAACAACAGTTGAGTCATACTGTGATATATATTTTAAATGAAATATAGAGCGGATAAAATATACATTGACAACCAGCCATCAACTATGTACAGGACTGTAGGCAGGGGGTGGGAGGTCTACTCAGATTGCAAATTTTTTCTACTGGTAGGTTATATGTTATTTCTCATGTTGGATCAACTGCAGGGAAAAAAGACCCTTTTTTTCAGAAAAAAGTCCCACCACTACCACCCCACCCCTGGCTACAGGCTTATATCTACAATAATCCTGGACTGTCGTCTTGTTGAACACACACCCCTGTGTCCACTTTCATAATGCTATATATTGTGTAATACTTTCATTCTCTGGACTAATGTCATCTACAAGATAGTTTATCAAATCCATTCCTGTATAATTAAAACTTTCATGTAGGACCGAGAGGGAGAGGAGAGTGAAAATTCTTCTGAGTTGTTATAAAGAAAACCTGGAGAAAGAATGGTGGATTTATATACAGTAGATTGCAAGCCATATGCATTATGTGAACAGACAACTATGGCCTTTTAATAATTATCTATTGCATCACCATTCCCTCCCCCTTCCTTTCATCACTATCTACTCTGCTATCTCTCATTGTTACTCTATGTGCCTGCTGTGGTCAGAACCATATGACCATTGGCCAACATGGGTGGCTGAAATGTTTACTGAATGATATTTTAAACATTTACATCAATTTCAAACCACAACTCCCATCCTATCTTTTCTGCTGATGAAATGCAATCTAAATAAAGCTTCATAGATGTTTATCTACTGTGGAGATATGGCTCATCTCTAAAATTTTCTGTTCATGCAAATATTCCATTTCAATCAAGAGCTGTACATCTTAATCACACTGCATGGTGTTTGTATTCAATGTCAAATGTTCTGATGTGCTGTGACAAAACCATATAACAGTCACCACAAACATATCAGAAAGATATATGGTGTACATAAATGCACAGTATATAGCATCAAGCAGTTTTATTCACACCAAATAGTTTTTCACATTCCTTTCCTGAGGTTTCTTTTTGATCTATTTCTTTCATATTATCTATCTAAGGAAATAGTTCTATGAAGACGAGAGAGCGACACATGCCACTAAATCTGTCTTAGTAACCATGGAGACCAAGCTGGTTTATCTTGATACATACCTATTTATCATTTAAATGTGACCCAGGAATTGTTCATCGAAATATTGAAGTGACCATGCAGACCCGGTTACTAGCAATTTCAAAGGAGGGTTCCTTTTCTGAAAAACTTGACCTTTTACCATAACCACCCCCTTAGTTGATCCAGCATGAGGAATGGCACAGAACCTTGGTCAAATTTTGATTCAACCCAGACCCCTTTTCTGACCAAAAAGGCAGTTATTTTGAACCAACTTCCCCACCCCCTTCCCCTTTGCCTACGGGCCTATGATGGTACAATTACATTTTTGCAAAATGTCTTTTAAAATTTCTTTGTTCACAAAATCAAAGTTTGTGTTTATAGGTTATTCTGGTATATGATTGTCAGAAATTTTCAAACTTTTTTGTAAGTAAAATTCAGTTGAAAATAATTTCCCCTGACTTAAGTAGTCTCATTGTTTACAAAGGGGTGGTCAGGGGCAGTCATTAAAGGCACAGGAGCAAGAACTGCCCTGGTCAGCCAAAGTTTATCAGTAATGGGTCATCTATCTTTGTCCTCAGGTTGAACCTTTAGTGACATTCACTTTTGATTCGGACACAACATATAAAAGAACCCCGGAAAGCTCTCAAAGTGCATTCATTATAGTCCTGTGTGCATCAGACCAACCTTGGAGACTTGAAATGATTTATCTGACATCATCAAATGTATGTAAGGATGTATTCCCAGTTGTGACAACTTAATTTATTGTGCACTATCTCTGAAGACCATGTGATAACAATTTATAACCATATCTAATATCTGTTAACCAGTACTTTGTCACTGTAACTGTCAACCAAGCCTACCCTCTACCAGGGTGGCAGATATCATGGGTAAATTTTCCAAAAGCCACCCTGTAACTTTTGGCCAGATTGAAGCAATTAAATCTGGTATAGAGTAAAACAAGGGTGCATCCAGCAATTTCAAAAGAGGTGTTCCTTAAAAAGTGGATCTTTTTACCATAGTGGCATAGAGCCTCAATAAAATTTTAACCCAGAGTGGACCTTTTCAAGACCAAAAGGGCTGCTCATGCACTTAATAACACTCCACCCCCCTCCAAACACACACCTACATGCCTGTTAAATCCATGTGATAAGATTGGCTAAAAACTGTTTAATATCTGCTATAAGGAGTACTACTAAAAATTGGCAATGGAAGAAAGACCAGTCCTCATGTGTTTTTAGTTGGTGCAGGTAGATGTGTTGATGTCCAAGAGTTCCCACTATAACTTAACTCTGTTGTGGATACAGCCAAGGACTAAAATATTAAAAACCTATTGAGAGACAAAAATTCTATCACCTTTTTAACTGGGCAAGATATAAAATTCCTAAAGTCCATACATGTCTCTTATCACTTTATGTCAATACACTATGTGGGAGTGGATCCAATTTTGTCACTAAGAAAGCACTTAAATTTGACAGTTAACCTTTTGTGGTTTATAACCCACTACAGAAAGAAGTTTTCTTCCGCCGAAGGACACAAGGCACACCTCCTCGACTAAAAAGGTAGTTCTTTTTTAGCATGCCCATATACAGTATACTGTCTGACGTCATATTACGGCCACGCCCTCTGTGCTCACCATATCCTCTGGTATGCCGTAAACAATAAAATATTGTTCCAGATTTTTTATTCAATGGGGACTGATCGTCACTGCACTGGAATTTGACTCTCTGATCCCCCGTGTGCAGTGCGCAAGTTTTGTTTAACAGCAACTTTTTTACTGTCTATTTGCCAAGAGTACGACACGACTGTTTGGTGATTAATGTACTTTTGACGTCTCATCTAAAAGTACGCATGCTCGCTATGTATAACAATATCAGTACCAGTCTACATTTTACCCTCGAAGATTTGAGTATCTTCATTCACTAGTTAAGTCCAATCTCAATATTGATATTATGGGATTTCAAACACTGAGATGTTTAGTTATTACGCTTCAATTGTACGCCCTGGATACGCACGACTAACCCCGTTCTTAACACGAGCGCGTATGTTTTGTCAGGAAAAGCAGTGATTTATAATTTGCTGTTAGGTTTAGCCCTAATTACGCAGCACAGTCTACAGAGAACCATGCTATCGATACGCCTGTACCGCTCTAAATATTGATCCGATTTGAAGAATAATGCCACTTATCCCTAACCTGCTTTTGACGGCCGGTGGTGTTAGTAATGCTTGCGTGTCGCTAGAGTAATAAAGCGGTACCGGGCGCTGTGCGGCGTTGACTTATCTACCACCCGTAAATTACAACCTGTTGATCACCGTGCTACCTGCCAACGATACCACCAGTAACCGCTCGCATTCCTTCCGCGTTCATTGACAACGCCAATTTTTCTCAATTTTCTCAGAACCATGCTTTCAAGAGAATATTGAATTATACTTTGTAGTTTCCTCAGTGTAATTTCCAAGGTGTACCTACCTTTGAGCAAGTGTGTCAATCTCAGTGGAGTCGAGGATTGCTGGAGTAATGCAATATAACCACCGGCGTGTGAGAAGCAGGCGGGTCTCGTATTTGAACACAGCGAATGAGTCAACCTTCCTGGCGAGGCCGGCTTATTCAAATAGCTTGGAAATGGGGTCGCATAAATTTCCACTTCGTAACATAACATGTCAGTCGTGCAGTCACATGACTTTCTCGAGTCGACACTGCGACATATAGTGTGGGATTGATACTGTTGCAAGGATCGACTATGTATTTTATCAAGTTCCGTAAACAAAGGTTAAAAATGTATAAACAATAATGGAATGTTGGGGCACCAGGGAAGGTCAAAAGCGAAGAGCTGTCACTGAGATGAGTGTCATTATTCTTTTGAAGTGTGAGTGGGCTATTATATGTTTACTTTTTTTTCTAAACTGCCGGTTGAACGGAGCTGAAGTACTGGCCCGATTTTCCGCGCAGTCCTTAAAAAATAACCCTCAAACAAAAAGTTCGCCGAGAGACGTTTGTAACGTACGTTTGTCGTAAAATGAAAAAGTCATACTCTTCCTCTCAAATATTTTATTTCTACCACAATTAAACAGTGAGATTGTTATATTTTGAACTGTAGCCTACTAGGTGAAAATTGAACTATTTGCCAGTTTACCGTTTATTTCACTTTGACATACTGAATCTGTCCATGCAATAAGATGCCTAATATATTTTTTCGAAGTCTAGTAAACGTATCAGCGTTCCCCATGTTCCACTATATTAAAAAATACAACTTATAGTATGTATTTCGTATTAATTCTCAGATCAGTTCCTCATCAGCATCACCAATTTTCGCCCTCCTAGCAATCGTCGTCCAGAGTGCCTCTTTTTATATAATAATAGATAAAATAAACTAATTAAATAACATAAAAATCCCATATGTAATAGATTAAGATAAAAGATTAACATTGCAGTTTCTGGAAGAATTCTTGATTTTATTTTTCTTAAAAGGGATATTCATAAAGGCACTAGGTGTATTTTAATATTGACTGATTTTAGTCGCCCCCCCCCCCCCCCTCGCAGAACGCCTTAGTGGAAATCATATTTTCAGTTTGCATTGTTGCGCCGCAGTTTACTTGCTGCTCTACCGCAATTAAAAAAAAACCTTTGGATAAACACGAGATGTATGGATTTTTTATTTATTTTTCTTCCTTTCTTTTTTTCTGTTTAATTCAGTGTCATTATGTCATTATGTTTTTGTGATAATAAGATATCAATCTATGTCAATTAATGTAATAAGATAAAATACAATAATTACAATGAAAACGGATTCTGCCATTAGTTGGTCGATCAATAAACATATCATGAACACATTTCCTCCGTCCTGGTGACAATACGATTTACGGTCTTTGGTTATAGGTTGAAATATTTGTAATTTACCTGATCCCTAAAATTTCTATTAAATTTTTTTAGATAAAGTGGCACGTGACAAATATTCCCATTTAAATGCCACAGCCGTATAAATGTGGCAATGAAGCACGGAAGTATAAACCTTTGAAATACTAATTTCCCAAAACCGGTTTGTTGAACAGATAGCTATTTTAGCTATAGTTCACAAATATTGTATTTGAAATGTACTGTTCTACTGAAAAAAAAATGTCCAATATGTTTTATTGCACGATTTAAAATAACAGCATAGATTGGTGTTTCGTTTACAGATTTTTTTTGTTTAACTTAAGATTTGCAAAAAATAAGATAACTCTCTCTTTCTCTCCCTCTCTCTCTTTTTGACGGAATATATATTACAACTCGGTTAATCTAATAAAAACTGCATCATCGAGAACCAGAAATGAAATAATTACGCTTTATTTCACTTAATTGCAGTGCAAGTTGATATGATCAATAAATATACATTATTATTATTATTATTATTATTATTTCTATAAAACTGGTTGGCAAATAGTCAAAAGAATGAAACAACCCATGTGAATGGATAAAAGAACAATATCTTAACTGCTTACTATTATCTTATTTGCGTTTGCAGTCATCGTATTCACAAGGTTTTATCATTATCCCGCGATCTACCTGCTTGTCACATTCGTCTTATTTTTCACTACTTTAGGAAACTGCATAGCCCGAGTTATTGCACTGATGTGCTTAATTCCTTGAACTTGAAAACCCGTCGTCTTCGGGCTCATCAGTGAATCTCCAGTAGGTAATCTTTGTGCTTTCATCTTGATCTTTTTAGACATCCGAACTCCGTCGGTGAGCGCTTTTAAAGTCATTTTCTTAGGTTTAAACACCTGAGCGTCCTTAGAAGCCGGAGTGGGAATCCGGGGCGGTGCAGGGGGGTGGAAACTGCGGGCCACACGGTTGTACACCAAACCCTGTATGGACTTCTTCCGTGAGAGCGGCCAGAATCTTTTACCGTCAGCGTCCACTAAGTTTTCCACAAATATGGCCCTGTCAGTCTTGTCGTAGTTGATGTAGACGCGGACTGGAGAGGGGGTCGTTGAGAAGTAGTATCTGCCTGTCTCATCGTGACGACTTTTGTGACGGTTTTGCTGAGGATGTTTCCCCCGGGGTTGAGATATGTGGGGCAATCCAGCTGATTTGGACGGGTTGCTATGGTTATTACTTACTAGATGTCCATCTCTCATGTTCGACTTAGTTGCGCTGTGTTTCCGATGCTTTTTTGGAGTATATGTCTGTAAACTCCCCCTTGCGCAAGGTTCATTTGACGGTTGTTTCCGCAGTCGAAAATGTGTCGTCTGATGGTGACAGTCACGTGCATTTCCATCGTTTTTGTTGTCTGGAAATAGCTGTAAATTTTGGTTCCGCACATTTAGTTTGTACATTGAGTTTTGTTTATCGTCATCCTGAGAATTTTGAACCTTTCGCGCACAAGAATCTTTTCTTACGCGAACAGTCGGTAAAATAGAGTAATCCCTTGTTGTATAGTCATTGTGTGTTGCACTTCGCACAACGACAGCAGGTGCTTCAACTTGTTTAGATGGTGGTGCTTTTTTTACATCACCCGCTCGTTCTGCGAGTTTACCGCCTTGCCGGCCTTTAGGTTTATTCTTTGCTGACACTTGTTGTGAGGCATGCACAGAACTATCTACATGGTCGCGGGCATCATAGGACATCTTTATTTTCTTATGCACCCAATCTGCCGAATTTGCCTCTGCTGGGTATTGTTTTACACGTCGCTCTTCCATGTCATCCTTATAAACCTCTTCTCGCAAAGCTTGAATCCCCTCGCGCACTTTTTGCAGATAGTTAAGAAATTGCTTAAAACTCAGATTGAAGACTATGTCCAAGTCTCTAAGGCGCGGTGTATCTGACCCGTTGTCAAGCTGCATTAGATCTGGCTGCTGTTAACAATATCACAGATTATTGTGAAACTCTTTAAAGGAATCTGAGTTCAATTTATACTCCTCACTTCATGTTCATCTTATATAACTGAGTATTTATCAGAGCTTTGTGCGTCTAGTATTTTCTATTATGTCTATGCTCGTTATGTCCACGCTAATACCTTCAATATACCACTCTATTGCAAATTTGGCTAATAGTCGGCGCAGTCAGTCAATAATGGCTGCGAGGCACTTGTGGGGATTATCGGGATTATCCACTTAGGAACGGTAGTCCTTTCTGGTGGCAGTCCCCTGAGTGTACCTATTCATGTATCAACGGTGCTCGAGACGAACGCTGCACAGTGATATCCACTTCTATAGTCACCTTTTTTTTGGAATTTTGTCCTCGAACTTGTCGCAAGTGTATCGTGTTATACAAATGTGACACAGTGTGCCTTGGGCAGTGAATCTGAGTTCTTAATAATTGGTTCGTTTCCGATTAGAATTGGCTAAGTGATACAATTTTAATCCCATATGTGCATTTCTAATGAATTTACGTCTATTGAATTAACGCAGAAGTACATTGCTTCGCAAGTTTAATATTAGTGGCAATATAAAAAAAAATTCAAAAATATTTTTTGGCATTTTAAGTGCTTATTCATTCTACAATAGTTCTTTTCCTGCATTCTATTTTTTTTTTTCAAAATAGTTTTAGCATGGACTTCATTGAGCAATGTAAGTGAGTTTTCTGTACATTTGGGGACATTTCTTTGCTCTAAAAACACTGAACATCACGAAGGCAGCTACATGAAAGTCTTACTTGCCGCTCCTATCAGAATTTTTTTAAAATCGCACATCATTTGATTATCTTTCTTATGGCTGGCACAGTTATCCCAAGGTTACCTTACGTCTAGTATCGTGGGTCGTCATGTATTATATATATATACATGTTTAATCGTGTTCTGGTTTGCAGGTGGGTAATACTAATAAAGTCATTGATTACATTCTCAGTGTGCAGTCTTACTTTGCAGTATTTCTTCCTGAGGTGGCTTTCTTCTACATGGACGTCTACTTCGAGAACCGGGGTAATGAGCGAATTACCTCGTCAATTCCTGCAGAGATTCTGGATGTTCTATAGAAAATCACTTTCTTTAATTTCCTGCATTACGAGCGTGGTATTCTTCACGCAGTGCACCACTGTGGTACAAAAGCGCCAGCTAATGAAAACCCACTGTTCATGACTGCGCTAATATCTCGACATTTAAGCAATTTTCTCATTTTTAAAACGGAATAAATCCCAAGGAAAAGGTAAAATGTCAAGGTGTTTATTAGTTTCCAATCCACCGAGAAAGCCCTGACAGATATGCTAATTTTCTATTGTGGCTTTAATTCCGTTTCGGTAAAATAATGGGCCTTTAGTGGGCAGTGATTAACTGAATGTTGACGTCACTTATTCCATTCCTCCGTAGTTGGGAATTAGGTCCTTTATATTCACTAAAGAGTAATAAAAACGAGCGTTTATTCACTTTAAAACATCTACCTTTCTACAGTAATCCTCCTTTCTTTGTTTTAATCGCGTCTACTTATCCAAAATCTAGTTCGAAATAAATTTACAAGATAAATGTATCTGCTTAAAACAGTTTTCCAGATAATTTTTCAGTTTTGAGAATGTTCACAGTTGAAGAATGAACGGATTTTTTTTTTGCCATTTATTGCTTCCTCTAGGACTGGTGCTAATTCATATTGTGCTATTAACGTTTGTCTTTTTCTTTCCTTCATTTTTCTTTCTTTCATTTATTTATTCAGCTATGCAATTTCATTATTATTATTATTATTATTATTATTATTATTATTATTATTATTCCATTAACGTGTAGTCGTTGAAAGGCACCTTTGTGAAAACCAAGTGGTGAAGAGAAGACCCTGGGTTTCATACAGACGCCAAAGATAAGACGCTTCTAACAGTATATCTACAGTATATTGTCAATGCTTTAATTCAGTTCAATTTATTTCTGTATTGGTTTCTGGTGCATATATTTTACGGCCTTGTACAACGTAATCCAATACTAGACAACCCAAGACAATTTAATACAAAACAATACAGTATAGTACACGACAGTACAGTGCAATGCAATGCAATACAAGACAACACAGTATGTTCAATACAATACAACACAAATGCAATGCAATGCAATTCAGTGCTATTTAATACAATACAATACAATACAATACAATACAATACAATACAATATCATTATTATGTGAATAATGACCGGGTGCCCATTTGTACCTGCAGTATACCACAGTGTATAGTACAGGGTAGTGATGCCTAAGTGCACGTGGACACAGTAGGTAACGTGCCCCCTCTACCCAAGTGGGGGTACCCCCTTTTTCTTCCCAAAAATATTACTAGTGAAACGATACACCAAGCACTTTTTTATTCCGTTGTGCCCTTCATATTACAATACAATTGTTCTCTTCTGTATCTTTTATGAATTAAAAAATTGTGCTCCCCATCCCCTTAGAAAAACCCACCACCAGTGGGAATAACTCGATTTTCCAGAGATTTTTAAGCCTGGATATACTGAATTTATCGTGCCTTTAAAGTGTAAGTTTTTTAAACAAACGAAGAGACCCTACATTTCTTTTTCATCTATTTCCCCTAGGTGACCTGTATTGTGAAAGGATATCAATGACTGTTTTCCTTGCCGTAAAATCTCGATTATCATTACAATAGGTGAATGGATTGATTTATCAAAGCCGGCGCACACTAGTAAGGCAACGGCTTAGCTTGGCTATATGCTCAGCTCGCAGTCTCGCAGTGTGCGCTGGCAATCGACACGGTTTTCGCTTGGCAAGACTACAATATGATCGCCCGCACAAACCCCACAGCAGACCATCCCTATATTACACAACAATGTCGCTAAACTATGTTATTAGAATGCTGTTTTGATGCTCTACCATGTGATTGACTCAGAAGTTGACGCATTTATTATCGAACCGCTGCCAGTGATCTGTGTTTTACGTGTACAAGTATTGATTCTGTTCAATGAGTCCTTTACTCGTCGTTCAACCATAACGACCTACAACCTTCGTATCAATATATCAATCCCGCTGTATATTTGATTTAAACTATATCTTTGGATACGCTACATATATTTTTGTTCTGGTAAGAAACAAGTACATTATAGTTTACATATTTTTCTTGAATTTTACATTCGTTTGATATGACACTTAGTCCGTCTGTGTGTTACTCTAAAGATTGAAGTCCACACATAACTTGGATCCAAGTAGTACTCCATAAAAAATACACGTACATTATTGACATGCCAAATATATTGTTCGTATGATATATCATCCGTAATCTGAAGAAGAGATTTGTGCTGTGGTCTCGAGAAGTTCCTTGAATAAAACATTATTATAAAGGATGTATGCATAGTGTCGTGGATACAATGAGAGACAAGCAGCACTTGGCAACTACTTCATCGTATAGCATTTTGATATTGAATAGACGGACACAAGAGGTACCTTGGACTTCTAAAATGGATATCGTATTGTTTCACATTGTTCTTGCTATGAAAAGTGATATAAATAGCTCAAATGATGTTAAAGCACTATTCTAGTAGAATGAGCTTTTATTTGCCGAGTTTTTTTTCTATAGACTCAGTAGAACACTTCAATATATCTATTTAGATAGCAGAGAGTTTTGAAAGCGCACCTTTCTCATTTCAGTCCTTAACTGAATATATGAGTGAAACTCCGATATTTCTCAATCGATACCTTAGTATTGGGGTTTGCCGCGGAGTCAGATGAGCCCACAATGATATTGTTTACATGAAAAGGGATTCTGGTGATTGTTTTGAACGATGTATCGATAGTCGATATCTGTTTCTTCAAACCTTGGCGACGATACCATATCGTGTTCGTATACACTTTGAACCGTGCCCAGCTGGTGGTGACAGAGTGAGAAATAAATAGGGTTGACGATTTTGAAAGGAAACTGCTGTCACCAGTGACATTTTAACAAGATTACGCCGACGATTGTTGACTGTTTAATTAGGTTCACCACGGAGCCCGCTGTGATTACACATTGCTAACAAGAAGAGGAAATCTAGATGGATCTCTCGGTCTCTACGGGTAAAGTGTAGCCGAGAGCGACATTGCTAACAAAGTAACAGTATCTTCGCAACGCAGGTAATCTGCAAACACTTAATACGATGGAAATACCGGTCAGTCGGTTTTATTTCTGATCAATATCGAGTGAGTGCCATCCGTTTTCCATGAAACTAAAATTAACATTTTCGCTAGATGTTTAACAGACATGGCAGTGTAGGAGACGTGGTTGTGCCGCGCGCTTTCATCTCTTGGACACTAATACTGCTGATTTAGCGTCCGAAACAGACATGATTTTAATCAAAATGGAGACGTTTTCAACATATGACCGTCGCACGGAGTTATTCGCCAGACACTGAAAACTGTTGTATTATACAGTGTCAAACCATACAGTATTTCTGGTGTTTCATCAATCCAGAAAAATGTCGGTGCTTCACACGGCTATCGACCATTCCCGGTTTAAGCAGTTCACACTGCTCCTAGACCGCGGCGTTGACGTTAACCAAAGGGACGAAAAAGGGCTCACACCGATTCTGAAATGCGCCTTCTTCCCGGAGAAACGAGCGGCACGATGGATTCATCTTCTAATACAGAAAGGGGCGGATCCCACCCTTACTGACACCACAGGCTTGAATGTCTTATCATACGCCGTGAAGCTTGGCAAGGAATTCCTGGTGAAATCGTTACTGGAGGAGGACTGCGTCGACGTTAATTTTCGTGACAGGGAAGGGAATACGGTCCTTCATTTAGCAGCTTACAACGGCTCCGTGAGAATAATGAAGTGTATTCTGAACAACATGGTGAAATATCGAATGAGCCCCGATTTGCCGAATCAGGAAGGATTTACGCCGCTTATGATCGCGTGCGCACGAGGATATTTGGACATTGCTAGATTGCTCGTGCAAGATGCAAAAGCCTCGTTAACAGTTAGGGATAACAAATATTTCATGAACGCTAAAGAATGGCTGGAGAGCGCTATGGAGATACCGGAAGGTTCTGACCCATTTCGAAACCCATTTGACGACAGAGACCCCAGGGACGGCAGGACTTGCCCTTCAGGATCGCCCATGATCTATGAAACGTCTGACAATAATTACAGATCAAATATAGCAACGCCAGATATTGTTAAAGAGAGACCGTTTTCTCCGTCGTTTACCATCAACCCTGTTAGACGCCCAGCCAAAAGAAGTGCACCCCTTTTACAGCGGGGAAATAAGGCAGGGAGAAGTCCTAGTTCACCAGTAGTCAGTAGTAGCGGGCCTAACGGGAGGAGTGCAACTCCCGAAAAATGGGCACTCCCGAGGCTTGTTCATCCACCTCGAAGTGCGCAAACTCACTCCACCTCACCGCATGACAACACACATATAAGAACAGCATCATCACACGACAAAAAGAAAGCCAAAAAACGCCCCGCGAACACAGCCCAACAATTACCGTCATATCGCGACGAGTTGCAAAGATTATACGGCATCTTTCAGACCCAGTTGACCAACTCTTACAGAGTCCCGGCTGTCCCCGTTGTTCCAGAACCGGAAGCAGACGACAGCGATGACGATGGGGATTCACTGGGCGTGGCTTCGAGAACGTCAAGCGCCTCTCTCGCTTTCTCGGTGTTATCTGCGCGAAGTCGGCCGAAGAGCGTTCTGGAGTCCGTGGTCCAACTTAAAAGTCCCAAACCCGGAGCTAAGAGTAATTCCCCGGTGACGGTCTGGCGGCGCAGAGGGGGGCATGGAAGTGCTAGCTCTAGGGGGTCTCCGGACAGCGCGTCCCCGTCACCCCCTCCAAGATCCCCGAGTTCTAAAGACAGATTGAAGGGACTGACGGGCAAACTGAAAATTGGTTCGGGGGAAGGCAAGAAATCTCTGAGCTCGATGCTTCTTGCAGGAGCAAAGAATCAGAGTTGAAACGTACTCTATTTTTACAAATATTAATCGAAAAACAAAAACAAGTAAACAATATCATTTTATAACATGTATCAGAAAACAACAATTAAGTATTTTTATGTACCATTTCAGCATTGTGAAACATGAGACATTCTTCTTGAATAGGCCCTATTTCGTACACAATAGGCGGTCGCCACAGTAATTTATCATTATTCGTATTGCTGAAGAATGAAATATACATGTTTGATATATAATATCAATAAAACGCTTTTTTTACTGGAGAATTACTTTTATTTCCGTCAAAAATATATGTCAGATTATAATTTGTTCGTCAAAACAGCACGTGTGCATTTACACGTGTACTCAAGGTTTGGAATCAAGTCATGTAACGTCCCCATGCATTGGAAATCAATAAAGCTCTCAGGGGTGAGGTATGAACAGACTGTGTGAAAACAAACCCAGTTCCGGTAAGAGACGATAGATTTATAATACTATATTGATCAGAGCATTGCCCGGTAACCCGCGGTTTCTAGTTTCTGCTTCTACAAGTTCTAGGTTCTATTTAAATTCAAATTTCAGACAACGGTAATACCACATGTGGCGGCTGTTCACAGCGCTTTTATTGAATACTCACCTGGGTTTCTTCCCATAAAATAACAGAGCGTTACTGAGCAACGCCTTGCGATGAATAAATGTAAAAAAGATTTATTGGATTTGTTTAACTCTATTGGGTAATAATCTTTTTAATATACACCATAGTACGATAATGTATTCCAGGACATTAAAAATGCAACATAAAAAACATACACTGTACTTGAGTAAAGTTGGTGGTTATATTTTTATTTCCACCCCATATATTACAAACTGAATCTATCCGTTCGAAAACCTCTTTATTAAAAGGTGAAAAAAGAAAATTAAGTATTATAACAAATTTACAACCAGCAAGTATAATATCTTGAATATATATTTTAAGTTACTAAAATAACCAAGTTGTAAATTATTTAATTTTAAAAATTAAAATTAAATTGACAAAAGTCCGATACGAAAGCTTTTTACATTGCATGGTCTTTGACTTATGATATCTGGGATAATTAAAGACCGTGTTCACTTAGACTCAGCCGTGCAATAAGGTACATGTACCTGTTGGCTTATCTAAGATTTCACCGTGTACACTCATTCTCAGCCACGAAAGACACCTGGTGTCTTATCTTCATCACCAGACCGCAATAAAGCCGTTATTGCCAGCTCAACACGAAGTCCATTTGCAGAGAAATGCCAGCATTCTTTAGGATGACTTCCTGTAAATTAAAACTAGTGTTTTCAAGCTAAAAGATTATCGATTAGTCAGAAAGCCTTCAAAATATTCTAGTTATTTAACCGTGAAAGTTTTAACCGTTGAAGCACATCACGTAAATGCTAACTTTCTAACACCTTCATTAGAACCCAATATTATTTATAGCAATGACTTACAAATCGTATCAACGTACAAAATTAGTCTTAATATAATTGAACCATAATCCTCAACATTTTTTTTTAAAAAAACAACGCACCTGGTTTCCAAAAGTAGTTTGGCATATCATTTAAGCTACAGTTTACACGTGATTTACTTACTTTTGTTTTAGAATTATAAATTGCTTTATCCATTAGATCCAGAGGAGAACCAACAGAGGTGAGACTGAACATGGCTGGCTCTGTCTCGATGCCCATAATACGAAGGTTATCTAATGTCTCCGTGATGTTGAAGTTCGCCTTCTTTATTTCCATAGACAGCGTGGTCTGGAATATGTATTGACAGTACAATATCAAACTGCATAATTTTTTGTTTTCTGCTTTAGAAATGGTCTAACTACAAGTTTTCTTACAGTTTTTGAAACATGTCTAATTATAAAGTTTAAGTAAAGTACCGATGGATATACTCTTATTAAGAAAAAAACAATGTTATTCATGATTACAAATGACAACACAATAACATGCGATATTTTAAACTAAACAAAATTCTTTGGTTCAACGTTTATTGCAAGTAATGCCACCTACTCAGAGGACTTCAACCTTTATATCATGTCGTAGATACGACATGATATAAGAAATTATAAATAAATAAACAGACAAATAAATAAATAAACCAATCACTTCCTAATAATGTGACGTACCCTATTCGAAGAAAATTTTGCATGGAAAAATGTTTCGTTCTTCACTGTGTCTGCAATGGAGGAAAGAATGAAATTCAAACAGAGGCTGCTAATCTCCATTTGGTATGTAATGATAATGATGTATTTATTATTGTAGTTGCTGCTTTATCTGTTGTTTTCAATGACCATTTGATTAGATATTCCTAAATGCAATAAATACAACAAAATGTTGTATTCGTTATGGACAGTTTTGAGAGACTTTCCACATGCATATATTCTGCAGCAGAAGGACGTTTTGAAGGAAAGTGTTCAAATAATTTGTATTTTATTACGGTGATCAGCTATTCTGTTACCTTTACTGCTCCCGTCATCCCAAAACAGCTCCCCGGACGCCGTTCCACTGGAGTCAGGAACGACGAGGAGACCGAACGGGTTCATCCGACTGGAATATGAAGGGAGAAATGGCAATGGCGGCAATACAGCTTATATTAATGGTCACTGTATTAACATACGAATTAGGCCTAATTTAACTTCACTGTACAGTTTGTAAATTTTTCAAATAATCGTGAAACACTTCTTATGAATTGGCATATAATTTTATTTAATATATGAAGTCGGGAGAATGTTTCGCCGGCACTCAGGGAGAGCAATATGGCGGCTTGAAACCGCTAATTTCATAACGAAACTTGCCACAATGTGTACCTAGTCCTCTAGAATCGTGATTCCGTGTACGTGTGTGGGCGTGTTTCAAAGTTTCAAAGTTAACAGACCCAACTTGTGATTGTCGCGCTAAGCTTCAGTCAAACGCCGCTTAAGTCCGTGGGAAACAAGGTGTGTCTATTGAAATTCGGAAATGGAAAAGCTGGGCCGCGTTGACTCAAGAAATCGTTTAAAAGACACTAAAAAGGTCTCTGAACCAGTTACTGTTCAGGAAACGCAGAGTTGGTTTTTACCTGAAATGCGTGTTATTGGCAGGTGCCTGTGTCGGGATAATGTAGCCGCCTCGGACATGAAGAGGAATATAGTCCATAGGGGCGTCCAAAGTATGCGTCTGCCCAGACCCCTTGATCTCAGTGCCCTGTATGAAGGCAAACAAAAAGTTATCATCCATCTATCTGTCGTTCTGAACGTTCATGGCGATTCTATTCAAAAAGCCTTGTGATTAATTTGATGCTAATGTCAACCCCATGTATTCATTTTTTCTTAAGCAATGGTCAACGCTCAACTGGAGTAAATTCCGATCACACATTTGTTTTTACTGATACATGTAGGAACAATTTGGCGGACACTTTGCTTTTTATGTAGTTGGAGGAAGCAGCTAAGATGGGGGAAATCGCACGTTAGTGCGTTTACAAAATGGAAAAGCATTGTGTTCAGGAAGGCAGCGGGCTTGCCCTTAGAAAACCACCGAGACAGAGTGGCCCAACTTCCAGTTCAACTTACCGTGTAGTAATCAAACCATCGAGCTTCCGGAAAATAGGCATCGACCTCCACCCTACCCTGTAACAAGCAACAAAATAATATGTATAGGATTTCCATTAACCGATATCTTTGCATAGATTTTAAAACGCCGTTTTATGCTATCCATTTATTAATACATTCACCAAATTGCATTTAATTATTCATTTATGTTTGGGATATGGGAGATGGTATTCTCAATAAGTGCACTGTCTGTTTCTTCTTTTTATCTTTTTCAGGTTCGTAGTCCTTCTGCCTCTAAGCAGAAGTCAAAAACAAAATCCCGGATACCTGCTCTAACACGGGCGATATCAACAGAGCCGGTCCCCACAGAAACTGACGGTCAACAGACCACGTCTTAGGATCCCTGGGAAACCTGTGGAAAGAAAATAAAATTAAGACTTTTTTTATTGTTTCAATACCTTTAATCATTGTATAAAGCGCACTGAGGTTTCTCTTGAAAGCGCAATAAAAAGATTTTATCATTATTATCATATTATAATTATAATTCTTAAATAAATGGCAATGCATTTGTTACTCTAGTACCCACATACCGTTGTCATCTCGTTACCACATGACAAAAGATGTGCCAGCAAGGAAGGTCCGATTGTTTTGATTGTGACATTTTCACACCTAACACAATGATGCCGTCATAAACCAGACACCACAATTTTTCTTCATTATGTCGTGATTTAAGACAAATTCATAATTCTGCCGTGAACGCCTTGTTATAAAAATCCAGTTCGTAGGTTTATAAATTAATAATGGACTTTTCCCTTTTATTTTTTTTTGATAAGAAGTTTAATTTGTACAACAGGGCACTTACTCGTGAAGAAGAGGTCGTATAACCGTCCCTCCTTCCGTGTGAGCCCTGTAGAAGAGAGTATATAAGTAGGGGAGGAGGGTGTACCGTATCTCTAGTGCCCGTCGTGATGATTCTGCCACCACCGGACCAAATACTGCAGGGTCTTGAGGCTGTAAAAGTCAACAATCATCCACGTTAAAGCGAAAAACACAAACAAAAGCTTAGCCCATACAGAGAAAATCATTAAAGCACATGCATAGGAATTAAGATCAAGGAGAATGTCGTTTACAATGGGATGCTCCATTCGATTTGTAACCCAAACCCGGAGGTATCTTATCCTACGGTCCCGATCTTTTGAGAACCTAGGGTATCCTGGCTAAATCGTGAATTCGCGATCTGGCAACCTCTCCTTGACAACGCCCCACCCCTCCCTGGCAACACCTCAACCCACCCTTGGAAGGGCCCAACACAGTTCTGACGGTTACTCGACACCCCACAGGGATATATACCCTATATCCATATCCGTTGTGGTTCCTCGAAAATGGGTAGAACGCTCCAAGCTGCATCCACCGTTGGCAAAGTTCCGGTGTTGTATCATCAAAGTAGCCGCAAATGTCTGCTCCAATCTGGTATATATTACGGAATATTATACTATAAAAATAGTTCATAACATTGTGTTTTTACAGTCTATTCAACGAAGTATTAAACTTAAAACAAAGCTTCTTCTAAAAATTTTATATTACAGTTAAGGCCTGTAAACGGAGACAAACAAATTTATATTTCAGTAAAGAGTTAACCTGTAAATAAAATATGTACTGTCTCATTCAAAAACAATATGGTCAAAGAACATACTATCAAAAGCAGATGAATGTTTTCTGATGCACTTACATAAGGTATACCAAAGAGATTAAATTCCAGCATACCTGGGGGGAGAAAGACACACAATCCAATCTTAATATATGCACAGCAAATGTTAAACACAAAATTAACTCAAATTGTCTTTAATTACAATCATAGATGACATGGGCAAAAAAAAGGGCATCTCACCACACCTGGCCCTTATTTAAATTAAGCCTGTTACGTATTCACTGAACCTTAAACATAAATACGACTGGATTTCGTAAAATGGCGTAGTGCCACGTTGGCTGATAACACCAGGATTTTCGTACCAATAATGGACTGGTAGAGGTTAGACCACTGACTGGCGTTATCACCTAACCAATGTCCGGCATACTTCCCGCTGCTGGGGTACGTGGACCGAGAGATCACGATACTACGCTCACCCGTCGCATGCTCAGCACCTCTTTAAAATAAATGAAAATTATCAGATCTGTAGAATTGTGCCATTGGTCTTTTAAGAACAATTGCTCTATACAAATTTAAAACGATAAAAAAAATATAACATCAAAGCGATTTCCTCCGATTACATACTCTCATAAACAGAAATGCTTCACAAAAGTCTCCAAAGTGAGAATGGTAATGCAGGCACGTCCCACTTACAGAAGAGTCGGTTCTGTCTGGCTCCAGCCGTACAAACTGTGGACGTCATAATGGCGGTACTCCCTGTCGGCACTCTGCTGAACCCCGATCATACACAGTGTCTTGTCTGACAACCGTGGTCCGTAAACGGCTCCTTTTATAATAATAATAATAATATTTTTATCAATGATAATAATAATAATAAAAATAAAGTGGAGTCAGTATAAAATCAAAAATACACACACATAAAAAAACGCTTTTATTCTCCTTCGGTCAACGTGTCCCTTTTCCTCCTTGTAATGGACCTTCACTGACTATTTAATGCTATAGCTACTGCCGAAGGTTTAGGAATACTATATACATACGTGGTTTGTACGGAGGATCGTCCCACTCGTTCTCGGGGCAGTGCAGGCTCCAGTACGGCTTAACATCCTTTGGCCAGTTAAAAGGGCGTTCTTCGTTTGTTCCAAAATTTGCCGGCTCATTCATATCCTATTTGATGAATATATGAAATATGATACATAGACTAAAACAAAATGGTTTTATTTTATGGTAAGAGATGGACATATACCCTTTTCTGTTTTCTGTGAAGATATTACACAGATGAAATGACATGGCGATAAAAGTCTCTTGTTTTTAAAGGAAAAAATTGGCACATCTAATTTATCATTTTTATTGTACGTATAAAACGGTAGTTGCCATATAGAAAACACTTTTCATGTATTTCTGACATAACTTTAGATCTTGTTAAAGATACTATTTTCTCGGAACAACTCCGGCTTGATTTGTATATACTGTAGTTGTCAAGTTAATAAACTTACACACAGAAGTGTTTGGCATAAAGATAGAGGACAGCACCCTATAGACTACTAAGGTGTTACATCACATCTATGACTTACAATCCATAGTCCATCAAAAGAAACATTCTTGTGGTGGTCTACAATCAGCTTCTGCCAGTAAGCGCTGGAGTTTGGATTCAAGAAGTCGGGGAATACAACTTTGCCCCGGGGCCACACCTAAAGTGAATCTGCGGCTAAAATACCATGGGTCAAAATGCCACAATAACATACTATTAAGTACACAACCAATGGGATATACATGTATCATGGGAAAAGTGTAATCAGATAACACCTATTCCGACTATTACTAACACCTATGCTTTTAGGCAGATTAATAAAGTTAAAACTACCTATCTCTGTATGGTGCAGGTGACTCTGAAAGGTGCAGACATTTCCAAAATATAAACGAGAAATTATGTAAGCTGCCTTAAAACAAATGTAGACATTATCACAGCGGTTTAGTTCAAAAGTACCAGAAGTTCACTATAGTACTCACGTAACCCAGCATGTTCATATTGTTCTCGTTGTTGACAACTTTCAGGTGGTGGGTGGAATAGTTTTGAGGCCATTTTATGAATATGTCTCTTTCAAGGCCCATATCGTATGGTCTGTAACCAGATACATTGGTGATTAAGGCGGGGTCCTGAAAAATACATGTAGAACGAAAAGTTTTAAATTCTACTTTTTCCGGAAAAAATATCCTTCCGACTGTTTTTGGAATATGTGTCTACTTGAAGATACTATCATTAGGAATGACCTTGTAGCCTTTCATTACACGACTGTTGTTGGTTAATACTCGGCAAATACAACAATCTTATCGTTGTTACGTACAGCATCAACGTACCAAAATAATGATGAAACGCATTCCTTGGCTCTGTAGGTCCCGGATGTAATCTTCCAGACCTTTGAAATTGACCTGGTCCACTGTGAAGTCCATCTGACCGTCCATGTGGTCAATATCAGCGTACTGGATGTCCTGTTTGGAAATAAAACCAATGAAATTTTGAGAATAATGGTAAATTATTTGTGTGAACGTGTGACAGAGAATCTTAACTTGCAATTCTTAAACCATTTAACAAAACATTACGGGGGGAGGGTTGTAATGTTCAGATGTAGATCATAGCACGCATCGGTGAAAAACCTGATTGTATTTATCGGTATACCACACTTTAACAAGAGACAAACGAACGGAACTGATGTATTGTAATTAATTTTCTGTTGCATTGGTTTAATTTTATTTCTAATCATTTATATAAAGAAAAAAAAACAGCTCTAAATTTTGATTTTATTATAGTTGCTTACATATGGAATGGACGCATTTACTGTCCTATCCACTGCCGCCTTCAACTCCCTCAACGAGTTGTAACCATAGCGACACAACTGGAAGCCCAAGGACCAATATGGTGGCAGGTGGGGCTTACCTATCAACTGGAAGAATAATGAGAGGTATTTTGGTGTTTGAAGATGGCTGATTTGTTGATATGACAACTGGTAAAAAAGAGTCATACAAACAAAAGTGATTCGTCTTAATTAACGTACAAATAGCTAGAATAGTGAAAATGAGACCACTTCTCAGTTCATTTAAATGTTGGTGAAACTGTATATAAATAAGACTTTTATCTACGAAATACTCATGCACATACTCCTTCATATTGTTTGACAACATCTTCTGGTTCAGGTCCAAGAAACACGTAGAAGTCCAGAACGCCCCCTATCGTTCTGTACGTCAAGCCAGGAGCTGGTAGAAACTTGTATTCTGGACGGAAAACAAAGGCGTTATATTTCAGTTTCAGTTATAAATTGAAATGTTGGTCTATTGTTTTATTCATATGTTGAATAACCAAAATTTCGTTCTTTCAGATATTTAGTACGTAGATGTCGTGGCTGTGTATTTACATTAGTTAAACCTTAATTATTATCAATAAGATTAGCAATGCTAATCTTACTGAATACCAGACTTTAAATCTGTTTTTTAAAAATCATTTAATAAAACTCAAATAATACTCAACACTCACCCATGGCATTGCTGTTTAACAGAAAGACGCCGTGCATGTTTCCGTTGTTATCCTCCAAGCACGTGTAAAACGGATGGACGCCGTACAGATTCCCTCGCTCCTAGAATAACCGGTAGAAATATCGTAAATGTTTCCGCTCTCATTTAACCTCAAGTCATAATCTTTAATTCCTCAATGATGCATTAATACCAACATCCATGACTACAAATGCATAAAATAAAATAAAATAAAATAAAAATACAATAAAATAAAAGCAGTATTAGAATATAACTTACTCCAAAAGGAGGCGGTTGATCTCTCGAAAACATGGGCCAGGTGTTGAAGTTCATATCGTGCCGAAAACTGTGGTGCTTATTTTCTCCGAACCCATACACGTTCTGACTGGGTAAACGAGTGCTTATCTGTATGTAACGGTCTTCAAACACGAAACCGCCGATGCGTGAGTCCCATCTAGAACAAATTGGAGAACTGTGCTTTACAAATACATAAAGTGGAACGTTCATCAGAGTTTGGTTTGCAAGACCTGTAAATTTTAAAATGTAAGTTTAAAAGAAGCCATATATACCTCAGAGTGACGAAAATATTACGACGTAAGATTTACTGCTGACAAGTCACGTCAATGACGGCCATAAAAATCATGGGTTGACAGATCAAAAATATCTTCAGACTTTGAGGTTATGTTTAAGTGTGAAATGCATGACAAAATGAAAACAAATAATAATTTCTATGAAATTTACATACAGTGTTATATTTGTACTCTTCCTCCAAACACGTAAGTAGAAAATACCATTGGTATCGTTCTTAGTTTCGTATTCGTAGAGACGAGTGTTCGAATTTCCCCCTTCGACGTTTTCTAAAGGAACAGGAACTTCGTATCGGTCGTTGTTAGGGTCATGGAACTGAAACAAGGGGAGAAAATGATAGATAAGAAGATATTGTATATCAGATTTGCGGGTTTCAAAAGTTTACACAATGTCTGCCAAAGCTTAAAGCAAAATAGTCGATAACCACAGAAGTATCGTTTGACACAAGATATGGGGAAAAACACCTGTACCTTGAAGTGTAGAGTGTGGTCATTCAATTCTTCTATTTTGAGGTTTAGTTCTCTCACAGGATTGTCGAACATTTTCACCTGCCCCAGCCACTGTAGAGTAACAACCTTCCCATTAGCAGTATCGGTGACTGATTTCAGTGTGTAACCAACGGTATCTCTGAGAGAAAATAGGGAAAATAAGACAAAGTGAAATTTATTATTAGTCAGTGTGATTTTATAACTCGAATGGTTGTTTCTTCTGCAAATAAATGTTGAAAGACTTTGATACACACTCACACAAACGAACGGCCCTCTTTTCACAATTTTTACCAACAACTAAGGATCATGACTTACTTTTCTAAATGATTTTAAACAAGGAAAAATTCTAGTGTTGTTAAAACTTCAAGTTGTAAACAGATAACAAGAAACTACACTCTGATTAGTAAAATTATTTATTTCAGAAACCAATGTTTAAGACCCCATTTCCAGAGATTAGATCGATCTACTTTAGATCGACCTAACTCCCTGGGGGTTCACGCTAAATAGCTGTCAGCCGGGCGGACACGAAAGTTAATTACCCCTTTACAGCTTGTAGTAGGCCGGACGGACATTTAAGCCGGATTATCTGACAGTAATCTAGTGAGACTCCCCGCGGGGTTAGATCGATCTAAAAGCTCTGGGAATACAGCCTAAGACAACAAAGAGCAGCCAGTAAATACCGTACAGCACGGGACTTCATTAAAAATTAATACATATTTCTCTTTTTTCTTTTTTTTTTCGCATCAATATATCTATACAAAATATGCGTGCTTCATAATAGTAATGACACGAAGCACATACTTTCTATACTTTGTACTATTGTTCTGGTATCAGCTGAATTGGCTTTTTAAATGAAATGTGCGTGAAATAAAAATACTACCAGCAGCTTACACACACACAGAGCGGAAAAACGGGGAGCTGAAACTGTCTCCCCTTCATCTCCCTGTACCCTGAATTCCTACGAGTTACATTAGCTATGCACTACAAGTAATGAGCAGCTAACACCCTCTGAGACAAGGGGTGCCGTTCACTGTGCCGGTATATGGTATTGGTCCGGTACCCACATACCACATTCATACCAGAGGAGCTTGACGTTCGGGATGTGTCATGCTGTGAATTTTACCAAAATGTCTGCATTATTTTCAACACAAAAGGAACGTCATTTCAATTGCCCTTTTAAAAAATGCAAAAGTTCAGGTCCAGCAATTATCATTAATGAACACAATTAACATGCATAGTGATGCTTGAAGGTCGCCATCAAATCCTGCACAGCTTGTATAATCGATGGCCGGCGACTAAGACTGTCACTCATGCACTGAGAAGCTAAATCTTTCAGTCCACCGATCTCCCCGTCAAACTCGACCAACTCTCTCAGAATGAACCCAAAACTGAAGACGTCCAGCTCCTCCCTGGGTTTGCCGTATCTGAAGAGCTCTGGAGCAACGTGAGGGCAATCGTCGCGGATGTTCAAGAGATGTTCAAAGCTGCTTCCTTTCATGATGGGGTCCCTGTCGCTGAGACACATGGCCAGGCCGTAGTCGATGATGCGGGGGTGGAGGGTACCATCGGGATCCTGAACTACCATTATGTTATCTGGCTTCAGGTCAAACAAACCCACTCCTCGCTGGAATGAAAGAAAAAGAAAGTGTCAGTCCTCGAAATGGCTACTACATGGTCATCTTTTTTTGTAATGATTTATCCAAACACGGCGGTTTTATACTCATTAGTCACATTATAAGTAGACCAGGCTTTATAACTTTGATTACTCTGATTCAGGGGGTGACACTTCTATTGTTCAGTGTGTGTAACTTGACTAACTATAACCATTTTAATAAACACTGCTGATGAGGGTTTTAAGCGAACCTGGTGGATCTCTCCGATTCCTAAACATAATTCTATGCTGAAATTAATCCAAGCTCCAGTTGGAACTCCACGAGCAACGTCCGTTTTCAAAAAATCTTCCAAAGTGTAGGATGTTTCTGACTTCTCCTTGAAGCAGACGAACTCGGTGACCATTGCAAGATGGCAGTACAAAGTTGGATGATCCCCGAAGTCAACAACACCGATCAAATTCGGACATGCGTCGATGCCTTGAAGGTGATTCAGGAATCTGGCCTCCGCCATCACGTTCTGTACGGTAGATGAGTTTTTGTAAAACATTTTCACCGCCACAAGTGTATCTGTAGGCTTGTACTTGGCAAGATACACAGCACCAAACATCCCAGACCCAAGTTTGCGGAAATTTCCACCGGGATCTTTCAGGAATTTGATGTCGCTCGGCTGACAAAAATTGACGCGCTGGGCCTGAAATAAATAACGCAGGGATTTTAATGACATGAGAAAGAAAACAAAGAGCAACTTGAAAATGAGGAGAACGGTTTGGATAAGAAAAGTACGTTGACTAAGAAAAGGCGTTGAAAGGACCAAGTGCAGAAGGTTAAGAGAAAGGTCTACCTATAAAAAATTATTTCTGTAAATCAAAGAACCAAAACAAAAAATAATAATAAAAGAAAATTACCAATTTCACCGGTGCCCGATGAAGAGGGGACAGGTATACCCGAGTGTTTGGAGTCCTGCCATCGCCTCTACCAGTTGGATTGTATTTCCGACCATTCTTGGCTAGATTTCTAGAGACGTCACCTCTGATCTTGAAACCCCAAAGCTCATCCTCCAGGAATTTGAGGTTGTCAGGCAGACGAAGATGGCCACGCTGGGTCTAAAATAAATGATGAACAAAAAAGATGAAGAAAATCAATAATACGAAAAAAAGTGCAGAAATGGTGTGCCATAAAACTGCTTTTCAACAATATTCAATAAGCTAATTAGAAAAATATGTGTGTGTGTGTGTGTGTGTGTGTGTTTGTCCATTATAAATAACTAAAAATAACCACTAATGGATTTTTAAAATTTAAACAGCAAAGAATATTACCAAGTCATTCGGTGACAGGTACCGCGGACATTGATGTACGTCCCTCCAATCGCCGTTGCCAGTTGGAATGTACTTTCGACAATTTTTGACCTGGTCTTTAACGAAGTAAGAACTGTTCTTAAACCCCAATATATCTGTGGGATCAACAGCTTGATTCTTCCCTGTACAAAATAGTTTGCTGACTTGACGTCTTATGTTATGGAAGATTCCACTTTGTCTCTGGAAAAAATGACTAATAGTTGGAACAGGATATGAACTTTATGGGGACATAATAATAATAATAATAATAATAATAATAATAATAATAATAATAAATTTCATGTTAAGTTAATATAGTTTCATTTACAGACATCAGTAACTGAGCTGAGTATTGTACATTTTCAATATTTTACTTTTAATCTACCAAAGAAAACATGAATGAAATACGTTACTTTGAAATACTTACCAATGTAGAGGCGTTAGACTGTATATCTGTCATAATATCAATTCACGTTTGTAAATCTCAGAAAAGTGAGCGAAATCGCGTGTAGCTAATCCACTGAAGCGTGCAAATACATGTACGCGAATATTGGTGGTCGTAGCAACGTCACTACGTAAAATACGTACGCGTAATTATGACGCTGGGACATTGTTACGTATATTACGTCACGTTTCGCGTTCAAGCGACGTTAACCTTACTTTGGTAAATAGCAGTATGGAACTCCGGGGGCGAGGGACAATTTCCACAGACATCTTCGCTTTAGACATTCCTGCTCCGTTATGTGTCTGTGGTCAGCGCTTTCTGGAAAACAGTCCAATCGCTCTTTTTCTTCCTCTGTAGCTTTCGGCGTCGCACTGTAAAACGATATTGAATTACTTATGACAGTTCCTTCGACATAAATTTCCTTGGCTGATTTTACTGTGAAAGTCAATAGACCAGAAAATACTTAAACCGGAAAATGTTAATGCACATAAGTGCTTCTGATTTTTAAAATAAAGTTCAGCACTTGTATTCAATATTTTGAAAATGATTTCGAAAGATAATATTTAGTGAATCAATGTAAGATTATAGCGTTACAACAGTGAATGTAATGCATTACCTCCATTCTACGATAAAAGATTCATTCATTTTTAGGTAAGGAGCAAGTCCATCTATTTTGAGGACCTGTTGAAAAAAATACAAACATTCATACGTAAAACGAAAACTGCATTCGAATGGATAAAAAAATTGCCATTTGGCACTTTTGGAAACAAACAAACGGAAAAGTCTGGCCTCTGGTTCATTTCCTGGCACTGAGTCAGAATACATACTTCCAAATTAATTTATGATAAAAGAAAAATTAAAATAAAGGTTAGTCTGCAATGTACGTAATTATATTTCCCAATCTCAGTCTCAATGTAGGCCTACATGTTCTGCTCACCCTATTCTCGCTATCGTAATCAAAGAAGTGTAGTTTTCCATTGACGTAAGCGGCCAGCGGTCTCTCCTTGACCCCCAGTACAGTAATACTGCCCATAGTAAGATTGGACATCATGTCGTTGTTGTGTTGAATTTCCATCTCCACTTGCATCTACATACAAATCAAAATAGGTTACTGTTTTTTTATTTATTCATTTTTTCTATGTGAGAAAATAAGACCCTGGGAAATTTGTTGATGCGATATATTAGACTTAGGCCGTTATTGAAACAATAAATTCTTCTGATTTTTGCTGTATCCAATGACAAATATATTTTTAAGAATTTTTAGAATTTGTTAAATCGTCAAGAGCTGACCTGGTTCGCCTTGAACTTGGCTAGAAAGTAATCTCCACTTTCATAGGTATCTAAAATAAAACACAGAGGCGACGTACTGTAATATATTATTGTGAATATAAAGGGGAGTTGGTTATTACACCCTCATCATCCGGAGTCTGAGGGGTTAGAATGAAATATTGTGTTAATGAACAACATTTAAATATTTATGAAAGAAAGAAATGTCACGAGATCACCATTCACATGACCAAGGTCCACAGATGGTGGCCCCAAAGGTCGTGTTTACTCATTTATTCTCCAAGTAAAAAATAATTCTGTTTTATCATCCTATCTAGAGACACTTTCATAGGATACAGCAGGTGTCTGAACACTGACCGATAGAGTCGCCGTCGTCCCAGAAGAGCTCTCCCATGGCCGTTTCTTGGTCATCTAGGGCCACCAACAGTGAGAACGGCCTCTGGCGGCTGTAAGAGAAGTGAGGCGTGATTTGTACAGGAAAGGGAATCAATTTTCTTTCATAAAAAAGGAAAGCAAGGTTTTTATACTATTTAGAAGCAATTATGTAATTTTGCTGTTAGAGGTGAGAGTGGTCTAGAAGAAAAAACATGATATGTAAAGAGAAAAGAAGTTTTTTATGTCATTATTTAACATCCGTGACACAATGATTTTTTACAATGCTTAAACATCTAAACATTAAAAATATCTTAACAATAGAATATTTGCCAAATAAAGAAATAAATAAAAAATAATGAAAGAAAAATAATTGAATAAAAAAAGGCTCACAGCTGTGAGTTTTGACAACAAATATCGTGTAACCAACCTCGCTACAGTGTTTAGATCCGGTTCCTGGCCCGGAATAACAAAACCTCCCCGGACGTACAAATGGATCGGGGAATCCGGTTTAATTGGTAACGACATGTCCTTGGCTTCATTGTTGGTCACCATGGCTCCCTGTTGAGAAGGACATTAATGATATTTTATCATTTAACAGTAATGGTAATAATAATTATGGTAATTTTGTGGTGGACATAATGAAAGATTTGAATGTTCCTTTCTAGTTAATAAATAGCGACTATTGAAATATCAAAACACAATGATGCCATTAATGCATGCAACTGAAAAATAAAAAACAGTGACGCCATTATCAGGTACAACAGAAAACAAAACAAAACAAAACACACAGTGTCATATTCCTCAGTATGGTCACCAGTACTTGATATTTGTTTTATGACTATTTGGCATTTACCCGAGATTTTATTACATGTAGGGCCTACTTACCGTGTGATAATCATACCACCTGGCCTTGGGGAGATAAAAGGCAAGACTCGTAACCCCCTGTAATACAAAACAAGATTTGAAGCTTAACACTGCGAAGGTATAACTTGAGAGAATTCTTTAAAAATCCTCTCAAGAAGAAAATGCGCCTGATGCGAAGCCATACCGCTGAGAAATAATACATAAATAATAAGTTATATCTACAAATACAGAGAGGACGACTTGCAGTGATGTAATTCTTCGTGGAATATAGAAGTTTTATTTTATTTACGATATGATTCAACTGGTATGCTTGCGTCATAGCTTACTAGCTTCTTTTTTAGATTTCCAACTCATCGTTAAAATGCCTCGTTCACATGGAGATTTGAAAATGAAAAACCCAGAGCGCAGCACTTGAAGTGTAAGTACATACCTGTTCCAGCACCGGGACGATCATAAACGCAGGCCCCCATAAAAACTGTCTGTCTATACCCCACGTCCTGTTGTCTGTGGGAAACCTAAAAAATTGAAGGTTCTCTTCATGTCACTGGTATTTGTTTACAACAATTACTTGTGAAATGAATCCAAAATTCCCGAACATCATCCACGGTGAAAAAGAAAATAGAGACGACAGTCTGCATTGTGAAAGGGGATTTACAACAATGCTGCGATAGGCCTTAAACCATAATCCGTTGAAAATACATTATTTCAAAACCTCGGCAAGCACCAGTAAGGCAGTTGGCATGGTTTCAACTCACTCGTGCATGAGAGGTCTAATGACCGTGTTGCCGCGTGTGTGTGCGATATGGAACAGCGTGTACAGGTACGGAAGAAGACGATAACGTATCAACAACGCTTCACGTGAAGGTACTGCGACCTCCTCGCCAAAATACCCCGGGTCTTGTGGCTGAAATGAAGTAGACGATTTCAAATCATGAAGAAAAATTACATGAAAAGGGTAATTTCTTGATAATCATAAGTTCTTTGAATGCCAATAGGAATTTAAAGCTAATTTTTTTAGTTTTAGTTTTTCATTAATACATTAAATCAAGTTTATTTGATGACCTAAGTGTGTTGTCTTTTAATTTAAAATTGAGATAAAAAAAAAACAATAAATCAATCTGTCTGCCTTTGATGTTCTTTGACTGTACCATATTATCGATTCCATTGTGGTTTCTTGAGAAAGGATAGAAAGCCCCCAGCTCCATCCACCGCTTGCACATCTCCGCTGTAGTTTCTCCCCAGAACCCACAGATGTCAGCACCGATCTTAAAGATGAACACTGGAGTAGACACACACACACACACACACACACCAACTCACCGGTTACCAGAGATTACTGGAAACCAACCTCTAATGACACATTACCTACACCGAAACTAGAGGAAGTTTGTTTTCGGCAACCTATGAAACTTAAAGCGCATTCAGAACAGCGGACTAACTAGTCCCCGGATCAAATATGGCCGACCCTCTTGAATGCCTGTTGCCTAATCCCCGCGGGGAATCTATTTAGTGTCTAATCGGGAGTTATGCGGCAAGCTTTTTAGTGGGTCGACATACTTGATCTGCGGATCTGTTAGTCCTCTGTTCTGAACGCGCTCATATATAAGGGCGTGTGTTCGGGGCAGTACGGTTCGTGTTCAAAAACCACTCTCGTGTTATTTTCCCAAAAGAATTATATATAAGGATATAAAAAACTGTCGCTTGGTAAAATTTACAGTATGATCTCTTGTAATTACAAGTCTTGTGGTCAATACTTTACACTGAAACTAATAAAACTGAAAAAATGTTCTCCGTTGATCTAAGTATGTTAAAATCCACCAGTGAGCTCTTATACGTACGTATGGGATACCAAACAAGTTGAACTCCAGCATTCCTAGAAATAAATGTAAACGATGAAAGTCACCAAGTAAGAACCGGCGAAAGGTTAGGCCTACATGGCGGTCTACGAAAACTGCACCTCTGTAAGACAATATTCAACTCCAAAGATAAAGGATAAAACAATGGAACCTCTATGAAGTAGCAACACGGTGTCATCTTGCGCTTAATATGACTGATTTCATCTGAAACTCATATAATCTAGGAAAATTCATATTATCTAAGAAACTCTCAAAGTCTCCGTCGCCGTCAGGCCCCAGAAATGTTAAACCAACTAAGACAAGAGCTTACTTTAACGCGTTCAGCTTCATATTCGGTATAGTCATCAAATTCTTCAATCCCATGATACAACATTGAGGACAACCCTCCCTTTACCTATGATAGACTCGTGTAGGTGGGGCCACCTGCTGTCGTTGTCTCCAAGCCAATGTCCAGCGTGTCTGCCACTGCCCGGGTACGTAGATCTACTGATGACCATACCACGCTTGCCAGGCACGGCTGCCCTCAGAGCACTGAATTGAAAACAAACGCGTGTCAGTATTTGTATCAATTACTGTCGCAAATACAAAGACGGTCGGGGCACTGTCGTTAAAAACAACAGTTAGGTCTAGTCTGTTGCTCAGACCTTCTGCTGTTTTTGCAGATAAGCGACCTGTTTCTCAAGCAAACACGACACTTGATGTTCATTGCGACTTTCTGGTGATTATAAACTGTTAAAAAAAGATTCTCTTTTTAATCTTTATATAACCTGTCATTATTTTTCTTTATTTTATTTTATTCACTGCAATTTCTGGCTTTCTTGAAACGCAAGGTTCTGGTATGGAAGTAAAACAAAAGCACTGATATTCGATTCTTTTATGCACAAAATCTCCTCTGCTGTCTGCAGTGTTAGATGTCTTATTCCGCTGTATAAGGTGTCTTACTTGAGCGTAGGTTCCGTTTGGCTCCATCCATACAAACTGTGAACATTATAGTGGAGTTGTTGACCATCTTCTTGCTCAGCAATCATACAGAGTGTGTTATCAGACAATCTGGCTTCCCTACTTTCGCTATCATAGGTATATGCAGCCTCTAGAAAATTTGCCATTCTTTTAAAACCACAAACTATCACGTAAGCGTTTTATTTCAAAATCTGCGCAACCTTTTTAATTGAAATTTAAAACATATTTTTACATAAAATTGCACCTATGTGTAAAATTTGAGAGCTTTAGCCATCATAATTTTTCTACAATGCCCATTTAAGTTTGAAAATAAGCCACTTTCTGTCGATTTCTTAAAGGGTGAGTCAATATGACAACACGACCATAAAGTCACTGGAGTAATTTAAGGAATAGCTTCCCAAATTCTGGATCGTTTTTAGAGAGACAAAGGTGAGCGCAAGTTTTGGGTCGAGAAAGATAGATTATACTCTAAAGAGATTCAAATGCATAACCTTAAATTGCAAATCAGAAAATAAAATGATTGAAATTTTAAAACAATCAAAGAGACCTGAACACAGAAAAAATACTGACACTTTTTTCTTTGAAGCAAGATCACCAGAAATATATCATGTTTTCCCCCAAATTATTTTCATTGAATAATCTTACTGGTTCTGTACGGCGGGTCATCGTAACTGTTCTCAGGGCATTTCAATGACCAGTAGGAGGCCATACCCTCTGGCCAGTTCCAGATCTTCTCTAGGTTGGTGCCGAAATTAGCAGGTTCGTTCATATCCTTTAAAAAGTTAAACATAAATAGTTGGTATCTTTACCTTAAGACGGTGCATTGATTGGTATGTTATCATAACGTTATGCGGTGCCATAATGTTTAAAGTGCTGGGGGGGGGGGGATAAATCCAGTTCGAAAGATACTATATATGTGCCTACAAAACTTCAGAAATCCCCGTCATAATTATTCAAGTGCGAACACTGAATGACGGTTACCCTCATGCTAACTGAGATCATTGCCGCATTTTTAAAAATCTTTCTTTGAGGTCAAATTTGGTGCGAACGATTAATTAAACCAAAACCATCAACATAAACTAAATGATTTAAATGTCAATTACTCACAATCCATAACCCGTCAAATGTTAGGGTTTTGACGTGTTTTACAGTGAGATTTCTCCAAAAATCGGCCGTCCTGTTCAGGAAAAAATCTGGAAACACTGCTTTCCCTGATGGCCACACCTTTGAAAATAATAATATAATATAATATAATATAATATAATATAATATAATATAATATAATATAATATAATATTTGATTGATTTAAGAAACACTGAGTATCACATTTAGACAACAGAAGACTGATCGTAGTTGAAGTTAAATTCTGCTAAATATTTTGAATGCAATTTTCTATGTTCCAAATACTGGCTGCAGAAAAAATTACGGGTAAACCACTGTGTATTAGGTGTAGTTAACATATGCGAAAAACACCAAAAATGTGAGCAGATAACGCCATTTTCTTTCTTTGACTCTTTCCTATTGGCTACTCATAGATATTGAAAACACTGACCCATCCATGCATATTCCGTGTGCCGCTGATATCAGGTTTATCTGTGTCAGGAATCACGCTCTCATTCGGCCACTTGATGTACAAGTCTTCCTGGAGGCCCAGATCATAGGGCTCGTAGTTCGTGTTGTTTGTGATTAACGCAGGATCCTGAATAAAAGATGAGACATATGCAGCATAGGGGTAGAAGACAAAGGTTGGGTTTATGGCCTGGTAGACTCTATACTACCAGTGCTCCATACCAAAGGCCAGTGATGACATGAATCCCATACAAAAGTTCTTGTTTACAGTACAGAACGATGTATTGAATTAGCCAGAGATATATTTGAGGACATCTAATGAAAAGAGTCCTGGTAGAGGGTGCTAAAAAGGTACTTTTCATGTTCAAGTGATATATGGGGAAAAGATACCAAAATTATAATGATGTGCATGCCGTTGTCTTGCAGGTGCGTGAAGTAGGCCTGGAGTCCACCGAAATTGACCGGGTCCACTGTGAAGTCCTTCCTCTCGTCCATGTGGTCAATATCAGCATACTGGACGTCCTGTTTGGAAATAATAGCGTGAAACTAATGGAGATTTGGGAATAATGTTGAATTGTTTGTGTGAACGTGTGACAGAGAAACTTAACTTGTAGTGCTAAAACCATTTAAAAGGATTTGTCAATGTTTTGAGTTACAGTGCCAAGTGGAATGAATGGACACAGACATAAGGCACTTTCTATTCATACCCAAACACAAATAGGTATGTCATATAATTTCAGTCGGTTTAGATCAAGGAGACATAAACACAAAAACGCATTGAACTATCTCAGTAACAATTGACTAAAGATGAATTTGCCAGGCAAGTTTTGGGCATTTGGTCAAACACTTTAGGGAGTTCATGATTAGGCACACTTACTGACTTACTGAATATGCTACATTACCTGCGGAATATTATATTCTCGTGTCCTGTTAACAGCTGCTTGGAGATTAGTTAAATTCTTATAACCATACTGACACAGCTGGAACCCCAGGCTCCAATATGGCGGCATGTATGGTCTGCCGATCACCTGGAAAAATAAACAAGAGAGCAAAGCTGTCAAATGAACAGACAAAAAAAACAAAAAAAAAACAGAAAATAACGATGCTGAAGGTATGGCCTGCCGATCTCCCGGAAAATAGAAAACGCATTTCCGGAACATTGTTCTTACCGGGACTAACATTTTTCTTAAAACATGGATTGATTGGAAGAATTAGATTTATTTTCAACTCTTAATTTCTTGTGTGAATTAACTACTTTTAAGAAAACTCAAAATTAGATAAATAAATATGCCTGAAATAAACAAATCAATAAATAAAGCCAGTAGTCTCCCTCCTACCTCTGTGTATTGCTGTATCACATTTTCTGGGGAAGGTCCGAAGAACATGTAGAAGTCTAGTATGCCTCCAATAGTTCTGTACGTAAGCATTGGAGCAGAGGTGAAACTATAGTCTGAAAAGACGGGGTGCTACTTGTATTAGATATTATGGTGGTTCAAGCTGTATAGTTAGTGAAATAGAAAGGTTTGTGCAAATTCTGGTAAAGAAATTTACAAACAGCTCTAATCTAGTTTGTTATAAAACTAGAATATTGACGCCTCTCTCTCTCTCTCAACTCATATCTTCAATACCCACCCATAGCGTTACTATTTAGCAGCAGTACCCCATGGGAATTCCCGTCGTTTTCTAAACACGTGTAAAAGGGATGTACCCCATACAAGTTCCCGTAGTCCTATAATAAGACCATGAAACAGACATGTAGTGTTATATGACAAATGATGTTTTACTGTACATGCCGAAACTTAACCACTCGCATTGCCTGAGACGATGATTTATTAATCTAACTCTAACTGAAGCAGCAAGACTGCGTGGAATAGTTTTTATCATTTTCCCAAGACTACAAATGTACACTGGGGATAGAGGCTTAGTATGCTTTTGCAAATTGATAAAAATTATGATCCAAATTGCTGCCAAAGGTCATCATTTTTTGCTTTTCGCTTTTTACTCACTGAAGGGGGCAGTTGGAAGAAGGTCTGGAAAAATCTACTCTTTGTAGAATTGTGAAAATGATGATAAAAATGGATGACCACTCAGAAGATTTGTATAGATTCATTACATTAAAACTCGGCGGCTGGTCCCGTGAAAACATTGGCCACGTCTTGAAGTTCAGGTCGTGTCGGAAAGATTTGTGAGGATTTTCACCGAAGCCGTAGATATTCATTGAGGGTAACTTGGTGGCTATCTGGAGAAACTGATCAGCGAACGTGAAACCGCCCACGCTAGTGTCCCAGCTAAAATGTGATGCATGCTTTATTCATTATATGCATATATTCAGAAAAGTATTAAATAATTAATGTCAATGCGAACAAAGTAAATAAATTATTTAATAAATGAGGGGATAAAAAGATGAACGAATAAACCAGCGAATGAAATAATACCTACATATATATACATGTTAATGTTAAAATTAAGGAACTGGGATATAATTAAATATATTGAATTTTTTTTACGTTTTTCATTCTTGTCTAAAAGCATTCATAGGGCGTATGACGAACATTCACATTCAAGATCAGTTACAATTACAACCTCTTCATGGACACAATAAAAAGATGCTATATATTCCATCACTCACAGGACCGTGTCTGTTCCCCGTCTTAAAATCTGGAAGCTGAACGGGTCCTCAGCGGTAATGACGAACTTGTAGCGGGGTTGACTAGCACGGATGTGGTCTGGGCCACGGTCCAAAGGAACGGGGACTTCATAGCGTTGATCATTTGGGTCGTGAAACTGCATTTAAAGATATGTAAATAATAGAACGCACAGAAAAAAGAACATTAATAAAGAAAGAAAGAAAAAATAAAAATGAAACTTGGAAACAGAGGGAATTAAAATCTTGCCTATGGCTTTTTCGTGCCATTTTTAATCTTATGCGCCTCTGTCGTTTGTTAATGACAAATTACTTTAAGGTGTCCAACGGATTAAACAGAGATAATTTTGAAGGAACATGATCTTCACGCGTACCACCGAGGAATGCTGTTTAACGCTGTATCTCATGTAAACCATGAATATGACTTGGTGATAATAAATTGACAAGGACGCGGCTCTTCCTCTTACAAAATCTGTAGGTACAAGGGGGGGGGCGGGGGGGGGGGGGAACTGTCAAACCGGAAGTACGTTGAATAAGTAGTTTAAGTTTGATATCTGATATTTTTTCGTATCGTGTAAAGACAAGAAGTACACTCAAAGCAACATGTGCTTGAAGCAGTTACATATCTTGGCTTTTATTTCTTTACCCCAAATGCGTTCATAAAATATAGCCCCGATTTTACTTTGTATTATGTGAGCCGTCCGATGCATACTAAAATTGGGGCTTTCAGCAGTGTTATGATCCTTTGTACTTTGTGACTTCCTGATACCTTTTTATTGTGATATCCCACACTTGTTTTAGCATAAACCCGATTAATAAGTGCACCTTATTTCCAGAACTGTGTTTGATCAATGGATGTTTAGTCCATTGTTATTTTTATACTTATGACTTCCCATATCGGTTTTATAATACTTCTGTTTAATTAGGGCACCTGATATCATCAACGAATGTCTAGTTATTGAATTAAGCCCAGGTGCAGAATGGATATTAAAGACTGAACTGAAACTTGGGAAAGACTGGAGATGCGACGGCATAGAGTAGAGAGAGAAATAAAGGTCTGAGGAAAGTTCAGACTCCTGTTGTTACATTCCCTCTCCCATGCCTCAATGACGAGCGATTTTAGGAAGACCCTCGGTGGGAAAAAACATGGACCCCTACAATAGTTCGATTATTTATTTATTTATTTATTTATTTATTTATTTATTAATTTATTTATTTATTTATTTTTAGTGTATACTATGTAAAAGAAACAAAATGTCAGGATTACCTACATACTCAATGCACCGACGTCTTGGTGGTCACCTTGCTATACGTACAAACTCCCCACCTCCTGGCGCTAACCGGCACAACACGTCAGACCAGACACTCTCCTCTTAACTCTGGAAGACCCTTATCACTTGAGTCCAAGTACATGTGAACGAATCCTGTCAAATACATGCACTTTTTCTTTTTGAACATTAGCTAAACTACATTTCTTCAAATTGAACAGTCATAAGTGGTTCGAATGAAAGACACTCCCCTATTAACTCTGCAAGACCCTTATCACTTGAGTCCAAGTACATATGAACGAATCCTGTCAAATACATGCACTTTTTCTTTTTGAACATTAACTAAACTACATTTCTTCAAATTGAACAGTCATAAGTGGTTCGAATGAAAGACCGCAGTGTAAAGGTTTCCGCCCCTCCCTCTCTCTCTCTCTCTCTCTCTCTCTCTCTCTCCCCAACCACCCACACACAGGACCTGAATCCCCCCCCCCGCTTTTTCTTATTGTTTGTAAAATAAATCCAGGTCTGATTCAGGCCTCCTTGCAGACTGAGAGGAAATCTCCAGCTCATCTCATTATCAACATTTTTAAGTTACAGATTTTATAGATGTCTTTTCCTTGGCCTTAAACGAAAACCTGAAATCTATTTAAGAAAATGTCAATAGATGAGAGGGTCCCTCAGGTGAGGCCTGTGTCGTCCCATATCTCTCAGCCAATACCTGTTCACCTTATCAAACCTCGGGTGTCTAATGGGCGTAATAAATGATACCCGAGATAAGCCTGAGTCGGATGATCTGGATCTTACACAAACGTTTTTTCTTCATAAATTGGCGCTCAGATTTAAGGCTGGGTCGGAGAATTAAATTGAACAAATGGAAGTATCAGTGAGAAATTTGCTAATGAGAATATCCGTTGATATTGATTGTTTTTAAGATTTAGACAAACTGATAAAGAACAGTATAGCGCGCTAACAGGCATGGATCTTTTGGGTTTATAGCCGTTATAAAGTATCAAGTATGATATGAACTTCTTAGCCTGAATATTACAGTTCAAAAAGTGATTTGTTTTTGCCTTCATGTTTAGGATATACACGGCAAAATTAACGATCTTACCTTAAAGCGTAGGAAATTATCACCTCTCTCCTCAACAACCAACTCCACTGTAGCCACCGCGTCTTTATAAGGCGGCCTTGCAGGGTTCTTCAGTTCCAGCGTTATTCGCCGTCCAAGCTTCGTATCCTCCTTGTTGCTAACTCTATACCCGCCTTCTCCATTCTTACTAGAAGGTGGAAAATAACAGACAGGAATATCAGCGTTGTTCGTGGGGTCGTGTAGGCAGCCTCGGTTCTGGCACTGCTCCTTGGTGAGGACCTCCTTGGGATCTGGGGAGCAGTCCACCCTAAGATAGTCCGCCTGGGTAGGAGCTCGCACGGGGCTCGTGTCGGGCGGTGACGAGGAGGCGGGGGACTCAGGCGACTTCTTCATGTTCAAAGTCACTGGTACTATCACGGCCACTATCACGATAATTGCCACCACAACAACAGCCAGTATTATACGGTCCACCTTCCTCCTCTGTTTTACTTCTGGAAACGGCTTTGGAGACGCTATCGGTTCCTCCGTCAGTTCTACAGTTTCGTAATGGTTCTCCGGCTTCATTATGGCTGGCAGTTATTTCAGTCTTTTATGCCCTATTTAACAGTTTATAACTGTACAAGCACGAAGTTACCTGACTCACGCCCCCAAGTCTAGCTCGCTGGCTTTGTTGAAGATATATATGTCAGAGTACCATGTAATAAGGTCAGACGTGGTAAGGTAAACAACGAAGGTGATTTAAGACAAGGATAGCACCTGTACTTATTGGTGGGTGTGTGCGTGTGTGCATGAATGTAGGTGCGCGCGAGCGCGTGTGTTGGTATGTGACTAAACTTTTTCTACTTTTGTGTTAGTGCCATGTTAGAATGCTGCTGAAGGTTATTTTTTGGGCATTTTGCGTTTATCTTCGAGAACCCTTAGTTGCCACTACTGCAATGAATGCAGCGATGAAAAGCAGTGATGGAGTGTGTTAAGTGCGCCTCACCATTGTGTCGCAATCACCACCACATCGGGTGGTGAGCAGTGGCATTTCAGAGTTGTAGTAAAATATTACATTTCATGTCTGTGAATGATAAAGAAGTTGGCATTTTCAATGAATATCTGCACATTTAGGCATCAGGTTCTTAATGGCCACTTTACGGAAGGAGACGTTTAGCGCGAATTAACGTTAATTTTTCAATTTTGAGTAGACACTATGCAATACTGCAGCCTGTGTTCAGCTACGTGTATATCATACGGAAGACCAGTCACTGAATAGAAGTTTCAGATCTGGATAGCATTCTACGAATACAAAGTTAAAAAACAGATAAAAAATGATAAATAAATGTAAGGAAAAAATAGATTAATTAATTCATGGATTCATAGATAAATAAACGAATTCCTAATAAATAAAACCAATAAAGCACTGTATTATTTCATCCATATTTATTCCACACTATGCATCTTATTATAAATTTATGCAGAGTTCATGCATGATTAAAACAAAGGACATAGCGACGTGCAAGGAATGATAACAGACTGGACAAACCATTGAACATTTAAACATGGCACACCGAATAACGGGAAAAAGAATACACGAGATCAACTACATTGACAAATCATAAATTTTAGACTGACGCACACCAAAGTCTTGCTTCTGGCAAGCCTGCGCCGATTTGTATCATTAAACGGGCCAAACATTCGTTCGATGCCTCAAACAGTAAAAGTGCTTGGCGCTGTAAGGCTGAGGCCTCCAGGGTAAATTCTTCACTTGTGGGCGCCGGCCATCACAGAGAGATGTGTGTAGCACTTAATTTTATGTAAAAATGCCATATTACTAACCAGATCACGAGCTCTTAGCCCTTGAGTAAATTTGCATTATAAATCACTTGGACTATTGTTTTACAAACACAGATATACTTGAATATTGTCTGGTGATGATATTAGGAAAAATGACCCTTTACAGCTGCGGTCCCATTATCAAAACCCTATGAGCGTTATTTGTTGGGTTAGATTGAAATTGGACCATAACTATACAAGTACATAAAAATCAGTGACGTGTTATAGTTGACAAAAATATGAATAACAACAAGAACAGATAGCTCAATAGTTCCGCAAAGAAATACAGGTTTTTCGCTTTTATGTTAAATAATGAAATAATTCAGCAATTCATGTATAACTTCCATAATATGCACTTTGTTACATATTGATGTAAGCGGCTAATCTGTGCCGGGTCCATCAAATCAATATCTGCTATAGATACTACGTTATCCCATGTCAAATATTGCTGTTATTGGTATCTTTTTCTCACAAACTAAACGATGTAGTTGAGGGCCCGTGAAGTTTCTTTTTCTGAGTAGCCGCCATGACATTTATGCTTCTGTACAGCAGTTAGAGTCACCTCACAGTTAGGTAGCAACTAATTCCGTCTACCAGCATCATAAATTTATGACACAGAACGTGAAAAATATTAAAAACGTCTTTGATCTTTTGTCTCTTGGTTAAATTTGTCTTATTATTGAAAGCATCTGATGATACCACTGGAAGTGTATATAACACAGAGCCAACTATCGTCGCTTTGAGCAAATTGTTCCAAAATAATACTGACGCTGTTTGATGCTAGTCTTTTAAAACGCTATTTGAGCAAGCCCCCTTTGTGGCTCTAAATGCAGAGGGACGCTTGAGTGGCCCCCATCAATATTTCTATAGCTATACTACCATATTATGCTAAGAAGTAAGAGTTGCTTTCTTCATTGTTTATCACAGGTGGCGTACTTAAAACATAGTATTGTAATAAGAATACTGATAAAAAAGTTTGAAAAGTACAAAAATATGGTAGGAAATCTAAATCAATCACTTGATATACCTATGCAGCAGAGCATGGGATGGTCGGTGAAAGTTGAGCAAACTAGTAAAATTACAACCTTATTTTGTTCATGGAATGGACGGAAATGTGTACACATAACTCGTTTATAAGAAAATTAACAAAGCGCTCTAAAATGACAAGTAAGTCTTGAGCTGACAAATAATTCACTTTGCATAATACCTCATTAGTCTGTGATTTGATATGAACCGTTAAGTAGTTCTTTAGAACTTGGAGTTCATGTCACTTGTTTATCTATTAAGTAGGGAATGGCAGCGTTTCACAAAACGCAGCTTGAAATAAAATAATGGAGTGTTAATTAACTGTTACAATATTGTTATCAGTCCCAAACAGGACGTAGTCCGTAGATTGTGCTAACGCAAACCTGTATCACATATGAGAAATCAATTTTGTTCTGTCTACAGTTGGGGACAAACCAAAATCAACTTGACGAGGAAACGAAACATCCTGGCACAGTATCCGAATTTTCTAAAGCGATGTCACATTTAATGAAAATGTAAGTGACTCACAGTCTCGTTTAATTTCAAGGAATGAACGCTTTTGATCACTTAATGGATTTACTCACACGATCCACCACAATACGGACATTTTGTTTAAACAGCCTCTCGTTGCTAAGGTCTATGGGACTTAAACGTACCAAGATTTTGCGCACCTGAGGCGGTGCGCCCTCTGGCGGCCACGGGCAAAACCGCAACATGACAGGAATAACGGTTTTGTGGAGAGTCTCGGCTAGCGTCAGATCTTTAACGCAGTTGTCACTCTGCATATATTTTGGCGTAATACAACACAGCACGACGGAGGCCGCCTTCATATTCCGCTGAATCTGACTTTGCAGCGTCTCTCCAGAGTCTGTCCCGTGGACGCCGCGATTGCTGACCCCGCTGTTGCCTCGCTGGGTGAGCGTCGGGCTGATATCTACCCAGCAAGGGAAGTCGTTGGCCTCCAGGATTCGCCGAATATCCTCCACCCTCGATTGCATGTCCCACTGGAAGCTGATGAAGACTTTGGGTTCTTCGTCGTTACGGACCATCGGTTCAACTGTTCCTAAAATTATACGAAATATTATAGTATGCAGGCAAGGTCAGCTCACGGCTCCTACCTTCCAGTTCAATAGCAGCTAACAAAAGGCAACATTCAGAGGAGGGAACTAACTAGTAGTCCGAGGGTCAAATATGGCCGACCCACTTCAACACTTCCCCACGGGGAATCTATTTAGTGTCTATAAGCGGATTAGACGGCAAGCTTTGAAGTGAGTCGTCATATTTGACCCTCGGTTTAGTTAGTACACTGTTGCATATGCAGCCTTTTAACTGATTTCTGGCTTAACCGAACTATTTCGAACAATAAAATGGCAATTTGTGACTCTTGTTTATTGCCCAACTTTAAGTTCCCTTTAAAATAATCGCACACTTTTTTGAACCCCGCAATTGCCATCATCATCATTATGGTATCAAATATATAGTGTACTTTTATATTCTATTTTGCTTGGAGAGATCTGCGGCATTGTCTGTTATTGTTATGAAAATTATTTGCGTCATTTTGTTTCATTTCCAAAAACCAGAAATCAATTACTCATCACTTTGGTAACAAAAGCACGTTTATCGTAATTGACAACAGCCCTCATGACATTTTGCTTTTTATTATTCCTAGAACAACTATCATATTGCCGCGTGTATGCTCGACTTTTTGATCAAAATAACCGTTATTTTTTCAGGGGTCAATGATGAAAAATCACACAGTCTTAGATTTCATGATTTGCGTCATTTTGCCCAACTTTCTTCTAGATGAAAAATAGGAGTAAGAAATAAAAAATCCCTTCCCACACTCACCAAGACAAAACATCTCTTGATAAAATCGAAAAAGGCTTGCCCATTTTCTACAACTTGGTTATATAACACACGAAATAAAATAAAAATTAAAAACCAGAGCCAAATCAAACGGCACAACATCTTACCATTCATGGTGGCCAGGATGCCGAAAGGTTTCAATCCGTCAGCCATCTTGTTAAGATAGGACTGCTCCAGGACGACCCCGGGGACGCTCCGTATCGGCTTCATGTGGTGCTCCAGGACGTCCATACTCTCAGGGTACATCTTGGTCTCGAAGTCCACGGCAGGGACCTCTCCTGAAACAGGGAGGTATAGAAATTTTCAAATTTGGGCGTTTTCACTTCGATATAATATTAATTTATTTTAATGTTTTTTTTTCGATCTAGTCTATAGAATTGAGAGAGCTAGACCTGCTGTACAAAACGAACCCCGATGTTTGATATGGAGATGTGTTGCAATGACCCCCCTTACAATAAAATAAAATGAGATAAATCATATCAAAGAGCCGATAATCAAAACAGGCAATTCGCAACATAATTTGTCAACAAATCTCTCTTTTTTCTTTTTCTTGCTTTTCTTCTTCCCATGAAAATAAAATCGATAAATCTTGCCCTATCTTCTTCAAACAAAATACACGACAGTTCCCCTTGAGAGGAGAGGTGTACTTGACTTCACGTGTTCACCTTCACCTGGGTGGGCGGTGAGGTGTTGGGAGCAGGGGCGGATCCAGGATTATTTGAGTGTGTGGGGGGGGGGGGGGGTCCGGAACGACAACAAGCATCGGATGCGAAGCCGACCATCGCCCCCTTGGCGCGAGGCTCCGGGGCTGCTTAAGAGTCCCAATTTTTTTGGTGTTTTGGAGGGCAAACTGTGCCCTTTGGTACAGTTTAGAAATATGATTTAGCTAGTCAAAACTCTAATTTCAAAAGGAGAAAATTGGTGTGATATTTTTTTCAGAAACCGAAGGGGGCCCTCTGAATCCGCCAAAGGTTATGAAGACCCGTCGACATCTACTGTGTATGTGTGTGTGTGTGTGTGGTGGGGGGGGGGGGGGTCTTCAAGCATTTTTACTGGTGCCTTAAATACACGGTGTATCACATATGTCCGGGCATAGGCAGGTTCTTTTCTCTGCGCGGCTACGCGCCGTTACTAAGGATCCAACAATAGCAATAATTTTCTTTGATAACGGGACACAAAATCGATTTTACGACCAATTAATGTCCTCTTCTCGCACGATTACTACAAATCTATTACGTGTCACATTGGCTACAAGATAAAACACACGATGAAGGATTGGCAAACGCACCCTAGAATCTACATATCATTTACGTTCTTTAAAACATACTTCTGTACAACGACAAACCCCCACCATAAAAAATCTATTTTTGTGTCGGAACCCCGATGACCTTGTATTCTCAAACGAAAAACAATGTGTATGGCTTATTTTGATCCCTCATAATCGCCTGCTTTGCAAACACTTTGAAGTGGACTGGTCGATACTCTGGCGTGATGCTTACATAGAATCCTTTCTTCCCACACAAAGATCAGAAATGACCACAGATTGCTGCAACTGTGATTTTATCGATCCAAACCTAGATACTGGGCAGTGGGCAATAGCGGCTAATGGTCACTTGATTAAAATTAGTATATCGAAGGATGTCCATTATTCATGTAAAATCTCTTACAAGTGACCTCTGATTAATTTGGTTTTTGAGTGGTGGGGGAAATCCTGTGCTCTTGGTCACCATATTATGGAAATGTGTTGCAAGATTTCCGTCCTTGGTGCTAATCATACAGTACATATACTAGTTTTAATATTTCACCAGGACCGGCTTGAGAAACACCAGCTTAAAATCTCACTAACAGTGCACGTCCTGGCATAAATATTGTTTTTAAATCTCAATAAAACCTCCGATAATGACGATGTCGGCCACAAGACAAAATTCATGCATATAGGACATATATTTTCACCCCTGTTTGTTTGTTTGTCAGTCTGTCATCAACAAAACTCAAAAAGTTATAAACCAATTTTGATGAAATTTTCAGGAACTGTCAGAAGTGGGCCAAGGAAGAGATGATTAGTTTTTGGTGGTGATCTGGATCAATAATCAGTCAATCAATAGTTATCAAAAATTGCTGCCTTGGCGGAGGTCTGCGCTCTCGGGGTGCTTTTCTAGTTTTAATGCTTTACGGACGAATTTTTCATTTGTTTTCGATTCATGGATGTCGAAATGGTTTTCTTTCTTTTTTTTGTGTGTGAAAATAATTATTAATATAGCAAACATACCTAGCACTGCTCGGAGGGCCGGCCTGAGAGAGAACCACGTATTCCTAAACATAGACACTACCAGTTTCTTCCCGAGCCAGTCAGCGAACAGAACCTCGTGGAAGACAAAGGGGGAGTTGGTGGCCGCGTCCGTCATGATGATGAGGGCGTACGTGGCCTGGGCAAGGTGGGGTCCATTTAGTTGGAGGAATTCTTCCTTGGACTGACCCAGCTTCTGGTGGTGTATTACCTAGAAATGAAAATGTATAAAACATTTATTGGGTTTAGATATTATGGTGGGGGAGTCACATTTTGTTCTGTAAAAGAAAAAAAGGACTGGGGTAAATGAAGTAAATACCACGACTAGTCGGTAGAAATGTTAACTTTGCTTTAATTACCTGATATTTTGATATTTAATAGCTCAGATTTAAGTTTTAAAAAGATCTTCCCCATCCACAAGTATCAGGTGTTTAAGAATTCATCATTCATCGGGATATTTCTGCTTAAGTTCACGTTCATCTTTAAAGAGTTTTGTTCCATGAACATTCAAGGTTATTCTGTCATTAATTCGCGGAGTGCAGGTGTACACTAAGTATACGACGAATATGTCAATGTCAATAACTAATTGAAAGAAGTATGAACATTCATTTACATAATTCCCCAGGAACGACATGCAACGGGTCACGTTTTCAATATATGTCATGTAAAAACCCCACTTAAGCTACCTCCGACAAGGGCTGAATCGAGTGTTTCCTCTCATTGGTGCAAAACCCCCTGTCAAGATCACTAAGCGATCCCCCTCTTCAAACGTTTCACTTTCCGTAATAAGCAACACTAAATGCGTTTGTCAACACTGCTCTTTCAGGAAAGTAGCAAGGACAAATGTAAAATCGACACTTGCACTTAGACCGTTCAACGGTAACCGCAAACAGAGTCACAATGAGTGCATTACGAAGGAAAAAGTCCTGTCTTTAGACACGACTCTGCGACTGCTTTTTGTTCCTGTGTTGACATATTGCTCCCGGTCTTCATAAGAATTCATTACTGTTGATTCAGCAAATAGTCTTTGATGGAAGTAGTGCCTCGAATAACCCGGATAATTCTGTTAGCATCGAACGAAGGAATGAGAAAAAGTTCTTTTGAGGCGAGTGAGCCTGAGATGATTTCATAGGGCACATTATGACCAGATTTCACGAGATGAAGTGGATAAGTTTCCAAAACTCAAAAAGCTTCACTGCTGTACTTCTGATGAACATTTTGCCTTTCTTTAATGGTACACTCCATGGATTTGAACATCCCCCAAATGCTTATTTTTGCCATCCACAGCTTCTCATAAAATCTTACATACACCTTAAAACGATTAAACCCCTTAACTATTTTTTTCTGGAGCGTAACTCATGTTGATCGGAGCTTAGGAAGAGGGTCGTTCGTTATACTGACTGGTCAGTCATTTTTAACAAAATCAAGCTATATAAATTTAATAAAAGGTCAAATCCAAGTGCAGAGAGGGTTAGATAACTGATTCGTGAGTACGAGAAAATTGCCTATTTCCTCGGGAAAATCAATTTTGGCTGATTAATCCCATAAAGTTGCCCTTTAATTTTGCATTCCAAAATAATGCCGGCATAAATACCATAATTAAAACTTTAAAAATGGCCATAATCATTTACTAAAAATTTCATTCTCGCTTTGAATCCAAATGCACATATATCTAAAAAAACATATTTTATTTTCACACACATTCATGATTTCTGGCACTGGCCGAGTGGTATTACTTCCCATATCTCGACAATTTACCTAACAGAAGCTTGTTTTGCAGAGAGGTCGTTCCTTCTAAATAATATTTGTCTGGGGCGGTTTTCTTTAAGATCAATAAAAGAAATAAAGGGGCCGTTTTTTTCTGGTGCAAATTTGCTTATGTCAATAACTCGAACAAACTTGACGCAGTACAGAATTAATCAGACGCCCTGAAAATGAAATTCCCGAGGTCAACTTTTCAGCTTCCCTTTTACAGCCACAGAAGATACTCTTATCTGAGATCCATAGTCAATATCTAGAGCATCGGCTTACCTAAATAACACTATCACTGTCCAGTCAAGAGTACATGATAAAAAGTAAATTAAAACCACTTTCAAATCTAGCTTATTATAACAATATATTCCTCAGACAAATCCGCGTCGTTCAATTATCCAAAGCGTCCGTCTGCCAATTAATTATAGTGTTGATTAGCTCTTGAGTGAGTCTGGCGCGAACTGTGAGCAGTCAGAAAGGTGTTTGAGCCCATGATAGCCGGTATTAGGCGTCACGATACAAAACCAATACGTTTCGAGACACTAAGCATTTAAAAGAGAGATAGGGCACATTTACGTCATTTTTATCTTTATATTTTCAGATATGACAACTCAAGGTGCATCTGCCCTGTAATATGTGGAAGAATGTTGGGTACAATATGAAAGTCAATGCCAAAAATACACTTTGGCACGGGGACAAGTTTAAAAGAAATTACTGGCAGACGCAAGTGATTTCTCTTTAAGACAAATGCATCGCCTCTCAACGTAATTTATTTCTGTGCCTACATCTCCCATTTATTTTCCAATTTAGTCAATTCTGTTTCGTTTGAAATAATCAAAAGGTAAAAAAAAGACAAATGTTGCAAAAAGAGACTTAAACCAGGATTAGGAAGTGGGGTGGGGACAAAGTGCGCTGGTGCTATATCTACAATCCATCAAGGAAGAGAAAGATAACATTAATAAGTCTTTTCTTACTGCGTCAAATAAAAAAAGTTAGAGACTACATAGATACAACAGACAACGATAAGTTTTACTAAGAAAGAGAAAAAATAAATAAAATTGATTTTTTCTTTACCTGCATGTTCTTCTTCAGCAGATCTTGCTTGAGATTCTGCGCCAGGCGAACATCCGCCGGGTCGTATACCAGATATACGGTGTTCGGCCGAGAACGCTGCGTCCGTGCTCGTAGATGCCAGTTGTCGCTCAACTTGTGCTCCTTGTCAAGCGTCACCAGAATCTGCTGCATGATCTTCTTCCTGACCACGCGACTGTCTGTTCCCAGTTGTTGTATCATGTCCTGATCCGTCATTGACATTAACAGAAAACCGTCCACTAAATTCTCGGCAAAACTTTGGCGGTAAAACTCCTTAATTCCCAGCGTGAAGAGCCATTCCTGGAGATCACTGGCGCTCCACTGGCAGATCTTTTTCTTTTTGTACTCCCCGGTGAATTCAGCGTCGGGTGCGACCACTGCGACAGGGGGTGCGTTAATGGAGGCGTACCTCTCTAAATCCTCCATAAGGGAGCCTACGACCACAGACGTCTTTTCCGCCAGACTCTTTTTAGAGTGCGGACCCGTCAAGTCCACAATGTTCCCTAAGAGGTGGCTGTACTGTCTGGGTATTTCTGTCTCTTCCAGATTACTGTATAATACAAGGTAGATCCTACATGAGTTATTGTCCATCATTTGGCGTTCGAGAAGAGCCTTCCCCTCGTAGCAGGACACAGGACACAAGAAGAAACTGTCAGAGAGAACTAAAATTGCCGCCCTGCACCTCTCCACGGCTTCCATACGCTGAGAAAACCAAACAGGACTGTCCGTGATGCCTTCGTCCTTGTCAAACCAAATATCTTCCGCGAGATTATTCTCTTTAAGTTGGTTGACAAGTTCTACTACGAATTTCCTCTCAATAAACCCAGCGTCTGGAGAGTACGAAATAAAAATCCCCTTTTTGATCTTTTTCTTGCTCCTACCTTGAGCTTTTTGGGCTGCTGCGGTGGGATTGATTTTTTCTGAAACGACTTTCGCTTCTTTCTTAATTTCTCTCATAAAACTGTTCTCTTTATTTACTCCATTCATGTTTTCCACCTGCGGTTGCTGGGGGTGCTGTCCCTCCATCCCTCGGGACCCGCTCGCAGATTTAGGTTTCTCCGTTATTTCAACGTTTATCACGGCACTCTCCTCCATACCTGATTTTTCTAAGTTTTTCTGATTCTCGATATCTTCCACATTTTTGTTATTGTTTTCTTCGTTCTCGATTAACGCCTCATTTGCTTGTTGCTGGTCGCCATTTTGGGATGTGTCACCTTTTTCATTCGACTTTTGATCCTCTCCGTCTTTATCAACTTCGGCATTGTCAGCTGTCTGTTCCACGTCCTGGCCCTCCTGTTCACCCCCTTCACCGCCCTGCCCACCCTCTGTCACATCATTTGGTTGCTGGTCCGCACCACCCACGTCAACTTCTTGGGACTTCTCTACTTCTTCACCTGGGACGGCTGTCAGGTCTGTTTGGTCCGCGACTGTCGCTCCTTCTGTTTCGCCCGCTTTAACTTCATCTCCTGAACCTTCCTCCGGAGCTTTCTCGGCCCCCTCGGGTTCTTCTTTTGCCTCTGGCTCGCTCATATTTTTAATCTATGGCATGATCTGCATTTCAAACAGAATTAACATCTACGACACCATGTCGCTACTGTACCCAGTGTAATGTGAGTGCATGGTAACCACGTACTCAATAGCGTGCATAATAACCCTATTCAAACACCTTCCGCCATAATAAATGAGCTGTTACTTTTGCCTCCCTCCGCAAATTGTCCCACTAGAGATAACGTAAAAGACAACTTGAGAAAGTCTTTAAAACATTCTTACGCTTGGGGAATACTTTTTATGCTTCGTAACTATATTTGATTCGAAAACCATAGCGATATGAGGGATGGTTATTTGTTTTATTGATTTAAGTGAGAACTTTACTGACCTCTTTTCCCTCCCTCCGCCTGACATTTCCCACAATGCCCAGATGTAAACACGAGGAGCGAAGCCGCATGTAAGAGGTAAGGCACTCACGTTTAAACCAAAGTTTAGCTGGATATTTAGTTAAGTACACCAAGAGAAGTAAAATGGTCGCACTGGTCATCAAAGATACTACAGGTATAGTGTTTTTGAATAAGTTTTTTTGCAAAAGAGTGCGACGCAAGTTGCTTTTTCTTCGATAACCTACTAAACCTATCATTAACTAAATTAACCAAAATGGCGGAGGAATATTATAAACCATTTTCTTTGTCCAAGGACCATCTTAGACGTGATGTCGCTTCTTCATGAAGTGGCTATGTCAAGAATAAACGCGATATTTTAGGCATTTGAATGTTAACTATTTAAAACTTTCTAAACTAATTTATGCAGGCTGGTAACCGGTAGTTTCACTGTACGGGTCAATTGAATATATATGTTTAATTAACTGCTAGCCACCATTATCAGTAACCGTGGCTCACCGTCTACTAGCGATCTCTAAAAGTTTACACTTAAATGCTCAAAAGTGTTGAAATCTGTGAATTTGTGGGATTTGTGTAATATTTCTTCCTACGGGCCTTTGTGTAATGTGTTGTTGAAGGGCAAACGTAATGATACTGTGGAGTATCGATTTTTCTGTGAGATTAGCGGTGACCTTAATATAATAACCCATAATAATGAATTTGATTAAAGATATAAATGGGACGCCATAAATGAAATGTTTTGTAATTTTTTTCGCCAGATGTCACCCATTGCTGTGTGGTTTCAAGTATATAGTTTTATTTACTGATTTTAATGCTAATTTGACTCACAGCATATTAAGTAAATGCACAAAGCGAGGTTAATATTAAGACATTAAACAGCATCAGGAGAAGACTTTGAATCAAAAGCACAGCCTTTTCAGCTTTTTTAAAATAAAAACTTTGAAAGTTTTAAAAGTTACTGGGTGTTATTAATTACAGAAGAATATTTAATTAAACAGTTTCTATATACTCAATTAATTTGAAGTAAATGTGTGTGGTTCATGAAAAATTCCTGGATAGTTTAAGTTTACATTTGACCATAAAGCACACTGTGAGTTGCCCTGCCCCATAGATGACAGTTTGTTCTTTTCAAGTCACATTAAAGTGCATATTATTCATATTCTACATTTACATATCTATTTTTTGCCCATTTGGTTTGAATTGCATTATTTCTTCCCAAGTGGAACAGGAAGACTTAAGTCAACAATCAGTGAAATAATGTATGGAAGAATTTCATTTTAAGTCTTGAATCTCATCTGCTTTCTTTTTTTGTTATTTTCTCAATCATCTTTAAATTTTAATCAAACCTGACTCTGTTCTATCTTTCTAGTTGTGTGTTGTACCACTATGGTAGTACTTTGGATGTTTTTCCCTTTAAAACCAACACACCACATATAGTTTTTAATACCTGTTTATATCATAGGTTAGACTGTGCTAATACTTACTGATGAATTCTGAAGTGGGTTATTAAGGATCACACTTTCTGTATTATTATTATTATTATTAACAGTCCCCAGTCCACTGGTTATAAATATGACCATGTGAACATGTTAAGGTACACGTTAGCAAATGTTCAATATCTTTTTCATTTCCACTGGAGAAAAATTGTGAATTAATTACCAGCTGCATGTAATGAAACAAATATATCTTCAGCAGTGTGGGGCTCGCACATTTATCAAATTGCTATTTCTAGTTAGTCTGTTATGGAAATGCGTTTACCGACAGTTTGCAGGATATCATATGAGAATTGATCAAGTTTGAGGTTGCCGTGGGAACAAGCCAGGTCAGGTGCCTGAGTTAAGGATATGTCTTATGAAGGGGTTTGACAGTGATTACTGGTCTAATATTTTATTTGTTTCTTTGGAGAAAAAAGTGTTTGGTTTTACAGGAAATATTTTAGAAAATATGCTGTTCTGTAATTTTCATTTTCTTTTGTTTTGTTTTTCAAGAAATGAAATCTGTTGTTGAACATCTCATTATTATCACGACTCTCCCTTCCCACCACTGTTTTGTTATTTGGTCTGTTATTTTCATTAATTAAACTTCATCTCTTGCATCTTTCTCTCTATAATGTCAATTACTAGATACCCAGGTTGTTTACCTGAATTGTCTGAAAACCAGTTCCCTCAGTAATCAGACCTCCAGTTGGTCATGATTATGAGTAGTTTGTCTAGTTGATTACGTAATTCTCCTTTTAGTATTGTTTAGTTAGTCTGATAAGGGCTTTCTTGTCTTCTAAATTACCCTAGTTGGTGCTGTGAAATAAGTGAAATATTCAGTAGATGCCCATTAGACCCAGATTTAACAATGTGATAGGATTCCTCATTAAATGTTCACCTTCAGTATAGTACTATAATAGTGCTCTACTTTATATTGTAATTACTTAGGACATTGGGAATATTAGAATTAGAAATGCAAATGTTATACTGGTATATGTTTGATTAAAAAAAGAAAAGGTTTGGATAGCACTGGATGTGAATTGTATAATTTTGATTCACTTATGTGGAAAATAATTGTAAAACAAGATTATTATGTCTGAACACAACTGCTGTTAAGAGAGAAAACTTATTGTGCGGGTTCATTTTAATAATTGAATTAGATGTATGTACAAAATTGGAAAAATACTACCAGTATTATTCACAATGCCGAATATGATGTAGTTTTTCTAACATTTAATGTGTAATTCAATATTTGATATGAAGTGGTGGCAGAGAGAGAGATATACAAACAACACTGATGCGTCACATTGACTAGCTGAGGCTGTTGTTGAAGCTCATAAGATTTGGTGTGGCACTTGTGTCTATGGGACTGTTTACAATGAATGTGGTCAAGTTAGCTAATGTGCACTAACTGTACCGGGACTCTAGGTGAATGCAATCAGATTAACAGACTAACACACCTCCTCATGGCAAAAAATGCCTGTCTCTAGACTTAACAATAATAATAATAATCATAATAATAATTTATTGAGCACAGAAATGTTTTTACATTTAAAGGCTATCTTACTACTAGTACTATCTGGGGTAGCACTAGCACTCGCCAATTTAGCCAAATGCTAAAACTGACTTTAATTGGCTAAAGAAAAAGGGCTTGATTTGACATGTTTTAGCCAAATTATAACCATTTTGGTAACAAATTGACAAAAATGTGGTGATTTGGCTAAGCGAAAAAAATTGCTAGCGCTACCCCAGACTATGTATTATATTTATATATGGGAAAATAGTAATGATAGTAAGACAACATACAAATACTTAAACATTTAGCTATCTTTCCTTTCTAGTTCACAAAATGCTCAAAGTAAGAAGGGCTGACCACATAAGTGCTTTACATCCCTTTTGTTACAATAACAGTAAAATGGATGCCAAATTAAGTACTATTAATTGTGACTAAGTCCAGAAACCTGGCTGAACATAAGTATGTTTTATGTTCCCTTCAATGTGACTAATTGTGTAGCAAGAGTGTCTTTTTATTGCTATTGTTAAGAGTACAAAGATGGTAAGTAAACAAATACTTTCAATGTTATAAGAAAAAACAACCAGAATACTGTTGAGTTATTGTTCAATTGTGCAGGATGATTGAGTTCTGATACAGGCAATTTTATTTCCATCTTTGTACCACTTTAAACCAGTATTATATAACCAGCAGGACTGTCCGTTAAAGTGAAGATTTTTCAACACAAAACTGTCTGTTTGAAGTAGCACTTTCCACATCACGATATACAGTATATTTCTCATAGATAGGACCACCTTAAATGCTGTTGAGAAAAAAATAATTTTAGTACTTTCTCATTAGAATACCAACTCGTTTGTCAGTGCTGAGAAGCGATAACTATTTCTGTGGATGGGCCTGGAGGAATACAAGATGGATCTACTGCCTAGTAACATTTCCGAATACATGTACAAGTCAAAGAGCATGTCAGAAAAACAAAGCCGGGAGAACATACATCAGCAGTTGCCCTTTTCACTGTTTTGATATAATGTTTAAATTGGGATATAAGATATCATCTGGTGTGGCGCTGTATTTGATGTAGGAAAAATGGCAGTTGTATTATACGCTGAAAGGCTATCAATCAAAATGAAAATACATTCTCTGCTGGTGTTGTTTTTGTCTTTTTTGTTAAGTTGGTTAAAATTTTAAGTCAGTAAGTGCATTAGCAGCTGTTTTACCAAAAATGGACTGCTTTCTGGTTTATGGTCAATTTTATGATTTCTGTATTCTGATATTTATGGAAAAGGGTGTGATGTGTAAGCAAAGTTCCAGTTATTTGAGTAAATGATATTTGCATTTTAAGTAACTATTCTTTCTATTTTTGTTTGAAAGGAAGTTTAACATAAGCACAGGATGGCATTGTTCACTATAGAGCAAATCGAGCTCATCCGGCGACTGCGGAACAGCGGGATCTCCAAGGACCAACTTGTGCGGGCGTTTGACTCCATGGAGAGGTTAGACAGGGAACTGGGACCAGCGTACAGCACACCAGCACAGAACAATTTCTCCGCAATATCAAGCCTCTCATCGCCCAGAGTAAACCACAGTTCCCCGCCAGTGGGGATGCCCCCATCGTCACAAAACCAGTCCCAAAATGGCAGCATACCAGTGATGGAGAGAAGTTTCAGTATTCAGAGTCAGGGCTCCCAGGATGGCCCTTTGTCTTTAGTGAATGGAGGAGGAGATATCAAGGACAGCATTAACTTTAAGCTTACTCCATCCAGCCCCATTATCGATGAAATTCCAGATAACAGCGAGGAGCTGTTAGAACTTCTAAGGTAAATAAGACTGCATTTCCAAGCCTAGATCGATCAATCTGGATCGGTCTATCTCCCTGGGGAGTTTCACTAAATTGCTATCAACTTAACTGGCTTAAATGTCTGTCATGCCTACCGAATCAGCTAGTGGGTAAAGATAATTACCCCCTAACAGCTTTACTGTGGGAATGGTCTCTAATATTACACTCATTTTTCCGAGATTTCCTTTTCTTTGTCTATAACCCACATACTTACAAAAATGCTTATTTTCAATACCTTCATAATATTAGTGTTGTAATTATAAACTGAGCAATGTTTTGTTGTAACTTTTGTTTTTTCAGTTTCAGCTGTTTTTTTAGGTATGTTTGCCTCAAGACTACAGTTTTGAGGAAAACGAATATACTGCCCAAATCCTTTGTCTCAGTAGTTTTCTTGTTGTTTTGACTCAAGAGCACTTACAGCTACATTTCCTTTGTAATACTGCTTCCACCCTTTTTAAAGTGCAGCACTCTTACACTTGCAGTAGAGTATCAGTTTGAATTGTGATTTGAAAAAAAAATACATTTACTGTTTTAGAAAATATTTTTTACATCTACAGTAACACCATTACTTTGTGAACAGAGAGAAAAAAACATTGAATTTCCTCCTATCTAATCAAAATGTTGATAAATTAAAACATGGATAACACCAGCAGTATAACTATTGGCATTTTGAAATGGTTGATTAGTCTGTGTACTGTCAAATGTTAGCAGACATTTTGCATCTCATTTCCCTGATTTGCTGAGCACAGAAAGCGTTTGTGTTTGAGCTAATTTTGCTGTCTGCATGACTTTCAAATTATGGCATATCTATAAGTTTTATAAATATAAAACTGAGCAAGAGTGATCGTACTAGTACTCATCTTCGTGTTGTTTTTATCATATAAATCTCTGATTTCACCAAGTACTTTGTGTATATAATATGAAAAATAAATATGATGGCTTCTTGTGTAAACATTTGTAGATCTTAATTATTTATGTTCAGGCCATGAATACATGCCTCCTAATAATTATGTGGAAAGCAGGATGTTAATGATATATTTCTGATTTTTCAGCAAAAGTAAACCATATTGTCAATTTTCTAGCAAGAATATACCAAATATTCATTTTTGTAGCAAAAGTGAACCGTATGTTTTATTTTCTAGCAAAAGTGAATTATGTGTTTTATTTTGTAGCAATAGTGAACCATATGCTTTATTTTCTAGCAGAAGTGAACCATTTGTTTTTTTTTCCAGCAAAAGTGAATTATGTGTTTTATTTTCTAGCAATAGTGAACCAGATGTTTTATTTCCTAGCAGAAACAATCCATATATTTTATTTTCTAGCAAAAGTGAACAATTTGTTTTTTTTTTCTAGCAAAAGTGAACCGTACATCCATGAGGAGATCAAGCAGTTTATCTCTAGACACAATATTAAACAGCATGCGGTGGCCACTATAGCAGGTGAGGAATCACTGGGGTTGGTTTTTTTTCCATAACCTGATGCCCTAAGGACCTTTTCCCATGTCAGGGTACAGGTTTCTCATGCTAGTTGAGATCATCAACTTAAAAGCTTGACTGAAACCAAAGAGACACCAAAATGGATCCTGTACTTGACATGGTCAGTCAACTGGAGTGATTTTGATTTGTTTGAGAGTCTTGCAAACTAACCCCAATTGTTAAATGTTCATTTCCTTAAATGCCATTATTTATTTAAAGATTAAATTCAAGATCATTAATGGAGGCATGTAGCAATGAGTGCCAGACATCACTCAGGATTAGGTGGTCTGTGTTTAGATTTAGGACAATTATAAATATTATTATTTTAAGTCTAAAATTCAGTTATGTTCAGCAGACTTTACAATATGAATATGAATCATGGAGCAATTTTAGACTGGTAAGTCATCCCCCTGACTTCAGCAGCAAATTCAGTCATACATGAAATTTCAATTCAACTGCTTGCAGTTATGCGAAAATTCAACTGCTTGCAATAAACTTGCCCATAAATAATGCTGATTTACCTTCATAATTTGGCAGAAAAAAATGGTTGTCTGTTTGTGTGTTTAGGTCTCAGCCAGGCATATGTGAGCAGGTTTTACAGAGGAGAGACGGGCGAGATGTCCGACAGGAGCAAGAAGGCAATCTACAAGTCATACCTCCAGTTGAAGAAAAACCCAGCTTTAGCCAGTAAGTTTATTTATTTGTTTGTATTTATTTATGGTTTATTTGTCAACAAAAATTCTCAGCAACTGCAATACTATCTTCCTATGAAGAAGGGGTGGGGGATCTCCTTTTTGGCAGTTTTTGTTTCCACTCTTAAATTTGTGTGAAGTGTTGCAGTTTAACTTTTTAAAAAACTTGTATGTAAAGATTGGAACAAATTCAAATGAGTTACATTGAAAACAAAATTGTGCTTGTTTAATTAAGACAAAAAATTACATTAATATATAAAGTTTTATTGAAACATGAAAATATTTTTGGGTTTTTGAATAAGACATTAATAATGTTTCTTTTTGTCTGTACACTGATTCAGCTTAAAATCAACTTAATGAATAAACTATTGAAAATGAGTAAATAATATATGCCAGCCTGTTGTACTTCATGTCTTCTTGTACTTTATTTAAGGTTCTGTTATATGATTAGCTAACAGATGGTCTTCAGTTATAAATATTTTTATCTCTTAATCTGTACCAGCTTAAAATAGGTGGTAACAAGCTTTAGATTGTTGAACTTTTTTACTTTCTAAAGTAGATATATGAAAATATAGACAGTGCTTTCAGTTGGCAGCTTGGTAAAAAGGCACTTCGGAAAGCCTTGTTTTTTGGAAGAAGGGACATACCTGTCCTTCTTGTAGACTCTGAATATAATATAATATAATATAATATCTACTCTCTCATTTTTTCCAGTGCTTGTGCCTCCAGCTTTTGTTCAAAACCGTACCCCAGGGCGACCCCCTTCCCTAGCTGAACCACAAGACTTTTCTTTCTCTGGGCGTCGGGAGAGATTCACGTTTCGCCCTGCTCATCTGGAGATTCTTGAGGGTTACTACCAGCGGGACAGCTACCCCAGCGTGGAGAGAAGAGAAGACATAGCTAATGAGTGCAATAGAGTAGCACCTGTTCATGGTTAGGCCGCATTTTGTGTACTTTTGTGCTCCCAAACTGTGACGTGACTTCATTTATTATCCACACATGATCTTAAGGCTCGTTCCCAGTGAAATTATTATTCCATGTAGGTCAATCCGATTCTGCGGTGACTCTAGCTGAATGGAATCAGAAAAATAGGTCAGCATGCTTTCTCTTGTTTCCATCATACTCATATAATCACCTGCTTTTCTATATTCTACTTAATGCCAGGAGGAGTCACGTTGAAGACTTGGATCATTCTATGTAGAATAAAAGTTTCATTGGGAAAGAGCCTTTGTACACTGCAGATCAACAAATGTCTGATCAGTTAAGGAATGAAATATATTGTAGTACAGATAACATGTTTATAAAATATAAATAAAGATAAAAGAACATGTAAAAAAAAAACACTAGAACATGGCTAAGATTTGATGGTGTTAATTTTGTGTTGTAGACAGATAAATATGTATGCATATTTTAAATTGTGTATGTTGTATATTCACTACAGGAAGAGAAGTTACTCTGCAGAACGTCACCAACTGGTTTGCAAATAAAAGGAAAGAGATGAAAAGACTTGCCATGGAGGGTACGTAACAAGGAGAACATCAACTTTGTTTTCTAAAGCCCCCTTTACCCGGACGGTGTCCTTTCTGCCACAGGTAGTATGGCCCTGTAAAAAATACTTTACGTGCTGACAACTGGCCGATCATTGAGTGATCATTCATTCTGCAACCAAAGCGATTCTTGTCCCTCCTTTCTATAATCACAGCAATGCCAGTTTCATGTTTGCAGGAAGGACGCCGTCCAGTGTAAAAGGGGTTTAAGTGATGACTCTTCTGTGTTCGACCAAATTTCTGAATTGAAATGTTCTGACAGTGAGGTTGATTTTTCTGATAGCTTGGTAATCAATGTATTACTCATATATTATTTGATATCCAAGTATTGTGCAGTTTTAAATGTCTTACAAAGTCACCAAAGTGTTGTATACCAGATCACTGAGGTAAAGGTTGCTGCAAGTTCACTTCAGGCAGTAAGGACATGTTTGACATCCACGCAAACGTCCATTTTTGTCAATTTTATTGCTGATTTGTTTTTTCTATTTTAATTCTAACAACTGATCCTATAAGTGTGTGTATGTGGTAATTTCAGAGGGTCTTGACCTAAACACGCTAGGATTCCGAGGCAAAGGAAGACCCAACATGGCCGTTCTTAGCATGATGAAACAAGATAGTGCCAGGTCACCTGACCAAAACAGTGACCAATCACATGAAAGCAATTCAGAGTCTGGGCCCCAGGACCTGTCGCAGAATGATTCCACTAATGACGCAGAGCAGCTATCGATGGCAGTGGAAATAGCTGCAGTGAACCAAGCCATTTTGTCCCTGTCCGGAAAGGTCCATCAGACAAAACCACCAGTTGTTAAGATGGAGAATGAAGAGACATGAGAAAGGCACTTCTGGCCATGTAAGACATTGAATTAAGTCCCCCCTCCTGTTTCACCCCATGTGGTGGCTGACCATTGTTGCAGTTGTCAGATCAGATACATTGTATCAAAAAGTAGGGTCATGTTTTCAACCTGGTCAATACAAACCAACCTGTTCCAGCCTTCTTTTGAGTTATGTATTGTGTTGGCTCCACCAAAGAACATTTATAAAAGAACACAGACATAAAACAATCTCTAAGAGTTATCCAGTTTTGTATGGTCTGATACAATACCTAACAATTTTTAAACCTAGTTCTTTAAGTAGCAGTTGTTATAAAACCCAACTACTGTATCTCTTGCTTACCAAAGGAGAGAAAAATGGTCATGTTTAACCTTCTAAGTTGTCAGTGGTGGAAAGCTGTCTTCTTTGAGTTGAAATAGGTTGTATATAAATAACTAGAGAAGACGCCCAATAATTCCAAAACTTGCCATGACGTTTTTACATCATGGTCATAGTAGTCGTGGTTGTAGATTTAGTGTGGAAGCAACCAAGTTTGATGTTTTGTATATGGTGTAGCTGTGTAGAAAACAAGGTGCTGCAAAACTTTTGAAACTGGATGTTAGTTTTCGTCAATTTTTTGTTTGACAAATGATATGGTCATTAATAAGACATAGTATTTTCTTTACTTAAGTATTTGTATGGAAGTCTTGTCATATGGTATATCAGATAGATAGTACACAATGTATTAGTGAACACTTAGGTTTCTTTACAGGTGAAGTAAAGTAGTTAAGATGAAGGAGCAATACCAAGAATACAAAATGGGCAGTTGAAGGTGCCTTACACTATAGTTTTACATTAATAGGGATGGGAGTGTGAGGTTGAGTTTTTATTATATCCTTAAAGAAATCTTGCCTTATATTTCACTGAAAATGTGGTAATCTTCAGATATGTTATTCAAGTCAAGTTTCCAGTAAAGATAGAACAGTTCTAAATGTGACCATTCTTTTCATGCTGACTGATATAGGAGGTTTACCAGGGGAAACAAGGATTGTCTCTCTGTTCTGCTACCTTCATACCTGTGGCATGGGGGTATACATATGGGAATAGAGGAAAAACCCTGGATNAAGTTTCCAGTAAAGATAGAACAGTTCTAAATGTGACCATTCTTTTCATGCTGACTGATATAGGAGGTTTACCAGGGGAAACAAGGATTGTCTCTCTGTTCTGCTACCTTCATACCTGTGGCATGGGGGTATACATATGGGAATAGAGGAAAAACCCTGGATAAGCCTCATCACCCCCCCCCCCCCCCAATATTAATCCAGCTTGGGTTGGCATATCTTTAATGTAAACATGACTGAAGCAGCCCATTGTTATAAGAAACCATAAAGGCCCCATTCAGAATAGGGGACTAACTAGTCCGAGGGTCAAATATGGTGACCCTCTACAAAGCTTGCCGTCTAATCTGCTAGTAGACACTAAATAGATATCCCATGGGGAAGTATTCAAGTGGGTCAGTCATATTTGACCATCAGACTAGTTAGTCCCCTATTCTGAATGGGGCCATAGTGTAAAGTTTGGAGAAATATCTGAGAATGTGTGTTATATGTGCAGACTGGAAGGTCTCTGTTATGGTGGAAATCTCATCCAGGAAAGGGAGTTATTATTATTATTATTATGTCCCAGTGGATATTTTGTGCTGTGGAGAAAATATCATTCTTTTATGAGATCTATATTAACTTTTTTCTGCAGACAGTATTTTATTACGGATATAACAACTACCTTTGGGTAAATTTCTCTCCTTAGCAGACATCCTTAGACATAAATGAATGTATAGACCAATTGGAGAACAGTATTTAGCAGTGTAATGATATTGTTGTATATAATAAGTAAAGGTTTGATGTAAGTCTTTTTGTAATTATTTTACAACCAACATATTGCTAATTTAAGTAAAATGACCAGAATGCCAGTTTTTTAAAATCTTCAAATTGTAAGTCTCTGTTATATGTAATAATTTTCAACTTTCAAGGATCGTGTTATGTATCGTGCTGATGATTGGAATAACAGTTGAAAAATGCCGACACTACCTTCCCTCTATCCATGCACTTGCCAAGTGAGCTGAGAGAATATCAGAAAGAGGTTAATAGAGTAAAAGCATAAAGACCCAAAGACAAATTATAATATGTTGTTTACTCCCTAAAGTGGGTCAATATTTTTACTTATACATTTGTGCATGTAACCAGAATTGACATAAAATACTGGTTTTAAAATTACTATGGGCAGGAGTATTTTACTTTACTTACTTTTGTTGGCAGGTTTGCAATGTTAACAACAAGATTTTTGGTATCACAGATTGATTATTCCATCACAGTCTTGGATTCCTTACTTTTATACTCATTTTAGTTCTATGATTATTATCATATATGGTGGGGTACTTTAGTCTGAGCTTGGTCCACCCCCCCATGCCTAGTGTGAATTCCAGGGGAAATACTGTACATAGCTGTGTTGATTTTTTTACACTTTAGTGGACTCAACTGAACCAAAGACCGTAGGCTAGTCAGTATTGCAGATTCCAAGGTGCAATATCATTTTAATGCAATACGTTTAGTGGTCATCAACAATGTCTTTTTTTTTTGTTAACAGTATTGTATTTGGTGTCAATTTTTTTGTTTGCATTGTAGATTTGATGTAGAAGATATACAAGTATTTGAAGAAGAAAGACTTGATGTATATTGCCTTTGTAGTAAAGGTACTTGTATAAAGAAAAATCAGAATAATTGTTAGATTAAAAGATTGTGTCATATTTTTTACTGTAGCAATGTGTAGCTTATCTGCAGTTCCTAGATTAAGTGTCATTTGAAAAAATTATTGGAGCAAATATGTTTGCATTTTCTCAGCTTGTGTTAAATGTGACAACAGAAACTGGTGTAGTGGACATAGATTCAGCCTAACAAGAATATGAAAAAGTTTTTGTTAATTTTTATCAATCAAATTTTTACATCATGAAATTTTTTAATGAGGCTGATTTTATCTGCAACCATTTAACATCGAGTCCAAGGTGAATGGTTTAGATTTAATGTTATTGATGAACCAAAACTTCAAATCTTGATGACACCTGCTGAGTGCGCCTTCTGGTGTACACATACACTGACTGTGTAAATAAATAAATCAATAAATAGCCTGTGTCAAATGACTTTATGGGTGGCTTGTTAAAATTCTTTTGTAATGCCAAATTTTGACTAAGGGACCATTCCCACAGATATTTGGATCTATCTATCTCCCTGGGGAGTCTTATTAAATTGCTAACAACTTAACTGGCTTAAATGTCTTCCACGTCTAGTAAAGCTGTTAGGGGTTAATCATCTTTACCCCCTAGCCGCTTGGGTAGGCATGACGGACATTTAAGCCAGTCAAGTTGATAGCAATTTAGTGAGACTCCCCAGGGAGTTAGATTGATCCAGATGGATCGGTCTAGGCATGGGAACCCAGTCTATGGCCTACCTCTACTCTGTGAACACATTATCAGCAGAGGTAGATGAGTGGTCTGAAACTTGGGGTGGTGTTATTACATGTACAACTTATAGATCTAACTGGACTGGTGTAAGCGTACAGTTTGACATACGTTCACACACACACACACATACACACGCACACTAAAATGATGAAATGAGACACATTTTCTAAGTAGATTAACATTACTATGTTTATTATAGAAGTAATTTTGCAATTTCTATGGCACTTCAGTAGTAAATTTCAGAATGTGATTGTTTCTTTTTAATCCATATTCGGTAATGACCCCGATCTTTTTAATGGGGAAAATGTGAATTTTACGGAAACTATTTTTTCAAATTACATATTGTTAAAATTAGAACATTTCTTTTGAGTTGTAGCTACCTAACAGTTCTATTTTATAGAGAAAAGGACTACAAATACTACACAGAAATATATTTCAATGTTTCTAAAATTATGTATCTCAAAGTTTGATTATTTTTGCCCATTAAAATGATTGAGACATTACTGTTTCTCTGCCAAGAGCCTGAGGGACTTCTTAAAAATACAATTATATAATGTCACTAGAATACAATATAATTATAATTTGACTACTACATGATTATAAGATGTTCCACATTTAGCCCATTTACAAATAGTTACCCTTTGAAAAAACTGGTCTGGTGAGTGATAACTTCCTTTTACCATAGGATTTTTGTATAAATGCGACAAAATTGCAATAGTAATAATATTAAACATTATCAATTTATCACATAACAATGGTGTGTGATTTTAAATACAATTCACACCTTGTACAGTCTTCTACACTCAACACTTAACAGTCTGCAATGTGTTAGTTGAGATCACATACTCAGCGAAAGCCTATCAGGTTTTAAATTGCTTGAAACACATTTTCCTCTTTAACGACTTACATGCATTATTTTAGTAATGGAACACATCCTTTCACAACATTACTGTTGGTTGGACTAGTAGAAAATCATTGGATTATTTTCGGAATTTGAAAAATGATAACAATGTACTTATTAGTTTTTTTGGCATTTACATAAGGATTCTTTCTATCAATGTAAATTTGTGTGCCTTCTTTTCCTCAATTCAAAGGAAACATTTATGCCCCAGTCAATGGGACTTTCATTTGCATTATAAATATTGTCCAGAAGGTTTGAAGGGTGATGATGTGTTATCCTATAATCCTACGGAACTTTGCAAGTTGTGTTAATGTTAGAAACAAGCAAATGGACTTTGCTGTGAAATAGCACTAGACCTATCTGCAAAATCACCCAGCAGCATTGCCATAAAATTTATGCATCGATAGAGCGTGTATAAATTGAAAGATAACACCGCGAAGAGTGTAAAGAAGGGGTCACGTGGTTTGCTCTCTCTTTTTCTTCATTTTCAATTGGTGTTCTATTTTTCTTCGGGATTCGTGACACGAAGGTAATAAAGCAGGTAAAGAATAACAAAGTCCTGGCATTCCTTCAATCCAGTCAAATAGGCTTTATTGTATTCTAGGTGAGAGGTACGAACAAAGTACACAGTCGGAATAAATCTATATGCTATTCGAATGGAATTTCTTTGGCATTATGCCATGGTCACTAATTACAGTCTACAGGTAAACTAATCTGTGTCTAGTCTGAACTATTTTTATATTACCTAAATTAATATAATTGAAGATATCACACTCATGCTTAGAGTCTAATATATTACTTTTCTTTAAACTAATTATTTAAATCATCATGCATATATAAAATCATTATGACAAAGGCACGGCAGTGACTATTTTTTAAAGATCACATTACTTTTAATGAAGGTGTGCCTATTTTAGTCAAGTTTTACAGGTGTGTTTTTGAAAGTATCCTTGTACGGTATAGCGGAACTACTTGTTCTGAACCCACCAAAATGACCCTCACTTTAATAATTGTACAGAATTTCGGTGTAACAATTTCCATTAACGAATTAACTAATCTATGGGCTCCGACATGACTCCAAATTCGACTCAGTCTTTCACTTTACGCGCACAGAGAAGCATAAACGGAAGAACCTCACATCTTTAGATCCAAATCTCAAGTGTTTTTATTATGTACAAGACTCAGATTTTATAAATTACCTACAGGGAATCTATATGCATGCCAGTGGCTGCTATCTTATGAACAAATTTTACATTTATATGAGAATTATTTTATCATATTCAGGTTAGATACCCTCACAACAATAATGTTAATTACTATGATATTAACTTCCCCTAATTTCAAACTTCTAAATTTTATTTAGAAGACGTTATATATAAGATATGTTTTACCAAATATGTGTATCCAATTACAATTATAGCCAAATCATTAATTGCTTTTAAGCATCTTTCACATATCATTTATACAATACTCTGCTTATAACACATCATTAAATTTTGCTTATAACACATCATAATACATTAGTCCACTTATAAAATATCACTATACAATACTCTGGAATGATCTGTAGATCTTTCACGGATTTTGTTTTTCATTCTGTAAGGGCGTCCAGTTCACCCAACCCCTACCATCAAACCTGGCAGGGTAGCCGGATTAGTCGCTGCACTACTCAACTTTTTCTCTACTATGTAATTTTTCTTTTTCACTAATTCCAAAAGTTCATTATCCGGTCCGTTTGAGGGTCATTGTGATGTGGGCGTGGGAGTCTTTCCTTCTAGGGTCATCACGTATCGTAGAACTCGACGCCGAGCCAGGGTCGGAGTGTCGCAGATCTTGACGCTGAAAGGGACCCTTGCCACAAAAACCCATGTAAAAGATTGCAATAAGGAAACACCTACACTCAAACGAAACTTTGAAAATGAAAAATTATTGTTCAGTGTATGACCCACAAATAACGACAAAGGGTCCTCACAGAATTTCAAGTTGTTATTACTGGGTTTCCATATCTTCCTCTATTCTTGCTAGTTTAATGCTAAAAAGGTCAAATATTGGCATAATGGGTGATATTAAAGCAGAGAAATAGGAAGTCCTGGCCACCACCATTCCCACTATATGGGGCTTATTGTCTTTCAGTAGGAACACTGCGGCTCCAGAGTCTCCACAGTCAGCAAACATGGCGCCGTCTCCAGTTCGAGGTCCACACACCTCTACCATAGATGAAAACGTTTTTTGGTGTACACCTCCTTGTATTGTCTTAAAGTGTATCGTATCTGGTCGGTAAGCTGAACCGTCTTTGAACTGGACAATACCATGCGTGAGACGGGTCTGCCTACCACATTTGTACACTATACCTGCACGAGGAGTTAAATCGTCAAATGATGCAAGGCAAGCATCGTTAAAGGATAATGTATGTTCTTCAAGATCGAGATCCCGCAATCTTTGGGGAACTAACCCTGCAGGAATCCCATGAATCTTTCTATTGTTCACTTTGACAAGTACTGCATCAATACCGCAAAGATCACCTTTAACACGGACGTCCCCAAACTGAACTTTTTTGACAACACCACAATCTCTGTTCTTCCTTCTTGACGCAATATCTTGCCTTTCGTGGATATTTGTTTCTTGATCTGTATTAGATGGTTGGCAAACTTCAGTCCCTATGGCAGGTGGTGGGATGCCTAACACATGGGAGCATGTGAGGAAACATGTTGTCCCCTCATGTTGTACGAACATTCCTAAGGTCCCCGAAAAGTTACGCAACCCTTTCAGTCCAATGCTGCACCCCATTCTCAGTGGATCACTGTAAAATATGGGGTTTTGACCACTTTTTGGCTGATTATTGTTCATGGACAATGAAACAAAACCTTCACGCACATCTACAGGAATGCCTTCAATTATCTTTGGAAAAAGAGAATCGCCTAACGGGACCACACCTTTTGTGCGACAATATAATACTATACATGGGGTGCATGTTATTTGCCCTCCTGTTACTTTAACAGGAGATGCTGAAATAATGTTCAAATTCTTGTGGTTTTTGAAAAGACGTTGTGAATTTTTTTGTATGGCCTGTCCAATTTCAACAGACTTAACAGTCGGGATTGGATTGTCTTCAGCTTCTTGAGAGAATAGGGCCTTCTGAGCCTCCAAGTCTGGCATGTCCCATGAAAAGTAGTTGACGATGAATCCCCCATATTTCATCATTCTATCTCCACGAAATCGAATGCTTACTAGCACTGCAATGAATGGTAGATGCTTTTCATTTGCTTTGTATGCTGGGAAGACAGTCACAACTCCAGGGTCACGTGGAAATGTCTCACATGTTTTTTCAATGGAACCTGCAAAAACGCAATGCCATGTAACACTAAACAGCAAAATTAGCACCAAATTATTATTATGCACTACAGGTACCATGAATTTTAAGAATATGTTACTGGCATAAGGCTTCAGGCCCATGAATGTTCAAATTCACATAAATTACCATTGTCCGTTTGTTTAACATTCAACACTACAAGTGAAATGTGAAATATATGTTAATGTACTGAGAATTATTATTTATTATGCAAAAATATTCCAGTGCTCAACATCCTGACTTACATGTACTAAACAACGTGTTTATAAAATGCCTTTATAATTGAAAAAAATAAAGAAAGAAAGATGTTAGAAAAGAAAAAAGTTACTAGAATGATATCTAATGAAAAATTTTATATGCATGTCAATTTTAAAATTGTAATAAACATGCACTAGTAAGTATATTGTACTTCATTTTCTCGAATACATGCTCTAAACTGTCCGTAAGCTATAGATAGTTAGGCACTGAATTTTACTAAATGTAAATTAAATAAATGAAATCAATGGTTGCAAGCAAACCTTTTGTCTTCACAGAAAATTCATCTTGCTGCAAACTTTCTTCAGAGAGAACGCTGGAGTGATCAGAACCAACCTGATTACAGCAAAATATGGACAAATAAACAGAAGTTTCAGTTACAGGTAACTAGAGTATATTATTCAGACACTAACGTCTGTGGCCTTTACCTGACTTTTGTTGAATGCATGTTGCCAATATTGATAATTACGTTTTTTACCCCTGTTAATGATTTCATCACCTAGCTTAATAACAATAGCATGTTCATTTCCAAAGTAATTACTAAATCAGAAAATTAAGGTATAATGTATTTTCCTGTTTAGTAGCATATTGAAGTCCATTCCTGTTACAGGTAGGATGCAACATTACACGTCAATTGCTCACCTTTTCAGAGCGCCTGACACTGTCAACTGTTTTCACCGCCGTGTACACGTCGTCGGTAGTTTCTGATGATGGGTCCAACAGATCAGCGAGATGAGGGTACTTTTCACGCATAGCGCTGCACAAGTGACGTATAGGATTCTTTTCTGGAGAACATTTGTACACTCTCTTCAGTAGTTCGTAACACCCCTCTTTCCGTGAACTGGCACATGCTATCCGAATTACATTAATATCATCTATATCCAGTACCTTCTTTTCAAAAAGGTAGGACAAGACATATATAGGTTCGAGGTCAGCTTCAATTTTTGTCCAATTTTCTCTTAGCTTTTCGAATTGTCTTTCAGTTTCCTGATTTTTCTAAAATGAAATATTCATGGTAAAACAAAATGAAAGCGTCAGTGACAGCAGACCAATATGCATTAGTCACGGTATGGCAAAAAGCTCACCTCTCCGTTCAAATATTTACATATCAGAAATGATTCAGTAAGTTTCATTAGTACATCCAGTTCATTCACAAGACAGGATTAAGAGTTTTCTGCAAAAGTACAAATATCAACTTTGAATACAGAAGACGGCAAATGCTCTACAACTGTTAAAACGTTCAAAACATTTGTACAAGTAATGGAATGAGATTTCTTCCCAAATTAAACTTGTAACTTTTATTATAAAGCAGCATTGCCACTCTGATTAAAATAAACAGAATCACGCTTTCCTCTCCTCTCCTCTCTACCTTTCTTGATGCGCTTTTGCGATAGATTTTAACAAGTATATGCTCTCACTTTAAACTTGTCATCCACCGTGTTAGTGTTGACCATATATTAAGGTCTTAAAGCCATTGTGTGTTATGAAGGTGTGACGGGTGTGACGGCAAAAAATGTGATTGAAGTAGGAAAAGAAAATAGTAGTAGACTCTTTGATGCAACAATATGTGCCCATTGCTTACCTTGCCAGATTGCAGGTAGATCTTCATCTTTGGGGCAGCGCCACATTTACAAACAGCAGATATTCCATTGGGAATATTATCAAATAACTCGAGCCCAGATTTGTTGTCTCCCAGATGGTACATATGAACGTGACCCTACAGAAAAAATAACTGAACTGATAGCGCACGCGTTGTCTTATTTTGTTTATACTAAAAGTAGAATATCGGAAGCTCAATTCATATTAGAATGGAACACGGTGATTAAATACAATGATTAAACATATCAGGTTCCTGATCATTTGTAATGAATGATCTGCGTGCTGAAGATTCGTTTTACGCATTTGCTTTTACTTAAGCAGTGTAAAGTTGGGAAACATCTACAAATTTATGTCCATTTTCGCACTCGAAAGACAACCTTTCTCACTGACAGAGGGTAAAGTCAAATCATTTTAAAAGATTACAACTGTTTGTTTTGAAGCCAGATTTGTTGTCTCCCAGATGGTACACATGAACGTGACCCTACAGATAAAACAACAGTAATGAACATTTGCTTCTGTATAACTTTATCTATAGTTACATATACCCTAACAAAAAAAGCATTAAGATAAGATACGATTGATATTAAATCAAATACACTTGCCCACTTTTTCAAAGGCAAGTATTTAATTTCTCAATAAAATATAGGAGTTGTTTTTTTTTACTTATAGACTATCAATTCTAAATACAAGTGAGAGAGCTGCTCACCTTTTCCTCCCACAAACAAGTGTGTTTGTCTTGTAGCTGACAGACTAGTCCCACAGAATATTTTTGCCCAGGGAAAGATGTCTTGCATAAATGAGCCAATTGTTTCTGAAGATTGTTGAAAACCTCGAAAGTTTGCTGTTCTATGGCACCTGCGGATAAATAGGGGTCTGCACCTGTAGTAAACAAAATCACTTTTTGTGAAATAATGGATTTAATCTCAAGTTTGTACTTGATTCCTGTGGATGGCTCTGTAAAGACGGCAAAATCAGAGAACACAGTTTGGCGGAAGTTCTTTTCCATGAAGTTAATATCTGCGCTCATTTTTAGCAGAGTCGAAGTAAGCCTCCAGAAAATTGGTTTTGGTTCAAATTCTTCAAAGTCTAAACCAAACGTAATTTCTTTTCCTGGAAAAAATTTCCAAAGACCATCTCTATCTTCTCGGCTAGCGTTTTTCAAGTGAAATGGCACGAGATAGTATGGGCTGCCGGGGACTTTAACGATTAAGTGATTTTCTTCAAGAAGTTTTCGGCAAATGTGTTTGAAATTTTTTGTTTCTTCAAATTTCAGCTTTTGACACACAGGAAAGCTCATGACTCTACTGTGTATTGCCTGATCCAAAGTACTTCCATTTAAGATGCCTTTCTTGTTTTCCTTTCTTTCTAACATATTTAGAATATCCAAAAACAAGTCTACAAACAAGGACTCCCCGTGGCGCAAGACGACGAACCCTGTTCGACAATCGCCACTATCACTGTCACAACAATAAATATCTCCCCTCTCGTTGTGGTATTTGACAAAATTTTCAAAGTCACTCTTGTCTTTAACGATTCCTTTCTCGATTACAACATTTTTCAATTCTGAGATCTTTATTATTGGTGATAAATCTGGCATGATTTTCGAAAACTCAAGCCATTTGATATTGATTTTTTGTCTCTTTAAAACTGCAGTTCTCGAAATTCGCTCCCTGAGATTTTTTCCTTCTTCATCCCTATTACACTGTCCCGAATTCTCAACTTCAAATATCAAGGTACCCTTATTACAGGAAATGTATTTATCGCTGCCCTCTCTTTCAAAACAATATGTCAATTCCTGAGAAATTGTTTGTCTGACCTCCTTATCAACACTGTCCCTGTGTGTCCCAACAATGAAGATAGGTCTGTGATTTTTGCAATCTTCATCGATATGGGCCAACACGCTGTTTAACCAATACCTAAGCTTTATGAATTGTACGTACAGTTTGTGGGCTTCTTTAAGTGCTTTGGCTTCTTCAAAGTTAAACACAATGATGCAAACAACGTCTTTTGGTATGAATAAATGATTAAAATAATGACATTCTTCTTGTCCTCCACAATCAATTAACTCGAACTTATACGCTATACGCATGCCTGATAATCCATTATCGTATATTGATTTTGCCAGTCTTAATACAGTTAAATTGATTCCCATTTCCATTACTCGTTTCACCTGCAATGTATTGTATACAAGAACAATAGCAACAGACAACACTTGATCAAAAATAAAATTCCCAGGACGGATAATGAACGTCCACTTCATAAAATAAACCATTGCGCAACCTAGAATGAACCCTATTGCCCGTCTTGCATAGAAAGGCATATCGTGAAGTTTTGCAAGAGACCGGCCAAAGACCATTGCCGTGTATTCTAGCATAGCACTGCTAAAACAAGCTATGAAGATAATCATATAGTGATGAAAATTGTTTTCCATATACTCTAAGATGAGGCCACAGAAGAAATAACAGCACGAGATTACTGCCATCATGTAACCGGACAACCAAATATAAAACCGTTTATGCATTAGATACATGTATGATGTCGTTTTTTTGAATATGTAGAAGCCAACGGCAGACCCTAACCAAATCAAACTGATAACGGTTGCTTGCTCGTGGTTGTACATTTTCAAATATTTTTCTTCTGTTAATAACTGATATATGAGGGCAGTTGCCACGTTTGAGATGATGACCTGAAGACTCAATTTCATGACGTTTTTCTTGGCATTTTCTTGGCATAAAATCAAAATAAAGCTGATGATAAGAAACATGGCTAATGCATGATTAAAGTCATGAACCCATTTGTAAAGCATGTCAGAGACAATTGGCAGAAATTTACTGCCTTGACTTTTGAGGCAGACGAAACTGAAAACCAATGAGGTCCCTGACCTGGACCCATATCCTAATACAAATCCTACCACCAACCCGCAACAAAGAACACCAAGTAAAAATTCTAATAACAAATCAGGGTTGTCTATTCTTTTTTGCATACTGCTGTCAGCATACAGACTTTCAATACATGCATATGTGTAAAATATACTGAGAGCTGCACTTTCAGCGCGTTTGATACCGAATGGCAGTTTGCCAGAGAAAAAGGCTGAGGCAAAAAGACACCCTGTGATTTTCAAAGAAAATAACTCAATTGGAAAGAAAGGTATGCACTGGCATATGCATAGCAACCCAAATACATATTTGAAATGTTGATCAAGCGATACACCAAGTTCTATTGTTTGAGTTTCAGAAGCAGAATAATCAGTCATTTTCATTGCTTCGAAACGAGCTGCGTATTGCTTTTCGTTTTCGGGATCTTTCACATCTTTCCAAGTATCAGTTACGGCAGCAGTTCCCACGGTGTATTTTACATTGCCTCTAGTATTATTGTATTTTCCTGAGAACCTTTTCTCTCGGAAATAGTGTTGCAGCGATGTTTTTCCAACACCACAATCTCCAAGAAATATTATACTACTCATTTTCAAATCAATTTTTTCCTCTTCTACAGTTTTTTCATATGGGTTGCCTATATTTGCACTTGTCCCAGTGATCCTCTTGCTTGCTCCCCATGGTCTGGACCAGCTGTCTTGCTGTACTTCTTTTTCGTTTTCCATTGTGGTGCTAATAAAATATTAATATATACATGCACATGAGTACGGAATTGTGAAACTGTCAAACGTGAAAAAATGCTAGATGTGATGTGATGAGTTTTCACAATATCTTTAGATTGAATATTGAATAAAACAATGTGCAACTTTTACAACAATCTTGTTCCTTCCTGGATGTCGTTGTAAAATTGTGTTTTTCCCAACAGCACCTAGTGCCGTTTGTTAAAGTTATAATCTGTGGGGTTGCTTTAACCAGTTCGATAAAACGACGAGACTTTCCATAGATGTCATGTCATGTCACATTTCTCCGTTAAATGCATCAAATAATGGGATAAATTAAAAAGAAAATAGTCATTAACGGTTCCGTTATTTACTTGCAATCCTTACCACCATACCACAAGACGTGTCTGTTTCAGCAACGGGTTTAGCTATCCTGATCTGAATGCCAAGAAGCATTTCTGACCGCAGCAGTTTGTTGAAATGCCGTCATGCCCTCGTTTATTGTCGACGAAGACGTGAGCTTTAAAGAGAAAATGAACGGTATTAAATGGCGGCGATGTTCTGGCTATCGCTCTCGTTATTCAGGAAGCTTGAAAGCCTAGACCAATGCCGCTCACTTTCTGAAAAAGAATCACACTTTCCAATCTGCTGTGTGACGCCAGTTTTCTGTTTGCGTTACCTGCTCAAATAACAATTTGATTCGCAACAATGTAACTGGGTCGTGCAAACATTTTCTCTATTCACACTGCCACAAAGACCTCTGGCGCACAACCTGAATATAATACGCCGTGTTTTGTTAAATGTCCTGTCGAGAAATGACTAGGGTTATGTAGGAGTTTGTTGGAGGGAAGAGCATTTTAAATGTTTTCATTTCATTTTTTGGTCCCTGTGTAGGCACTGTACCGGCCTCTCTGCGGTGAGACTGAATTCGATCATTGATGTCCCAACAGATAGCTCCAATTCAAATCTTACTTCTTCTTCCTCTTTAAGTCCTTTATATACATATTTTAACTGTCACATATTCACATTTATTTTGTCTTAATTTTATGTTAACTATACACACAAAGTTCTTGTTCATTCCTGGATGGTCGTCGTAGAGCCGTGTTTTTTTCCCACAACAACGACAGTTGTTTGTTAAAGTTTTTAAAGGTGTAATCCGTGGGGTTGTTTAAACCAGCCCAATAAAACAACGAGGCTTTCCATAGTTGTCATATGTACCACTCTCTGCAAAATGCATCAAATTGTAGGATAGGTTTAAAGACAATAATCTTTAACGGTTCCGTTCATTACTTTCAATCCTTACCACCATAACACAAGACGTGTCTGTTTCAGCAACGGTTTAAGCTATCCTGATCTGAATGCAAAGATGCTTTTATACCAGTTGACTTCAGCTGTTATTTGAAATGCCGTCACGTCCTCATATTTTGTCGACGAAGACGTGAGCTTTAAAGAGAAAATGAACAGGATAAAATGGCGGTGATGTTTTGCCTATCGCACTCGTTATTCAAGCAGCTTGGAAGTCTAAATCAATATCGCATACTTTATGAAAAGAATCAATCTGCCGTTCGATGCCATTTTTTTGCCATTGTTACCTGTTAAAAATCAATTTGATTCACAACACTGTTACTGGGTCATACAAACATTTTCCCTATTTACATTGCCACAAAGACCTGCGGTGCACAACCTGGATATAAAAGGAGAAGTATTTGATTAATAAGTCAGTCGATAAAGGGCTAGGGCTATGTTGGAGCCTTTTGGAGGGAACAGCTTTTTAATGTTTTCATTTCAAATTTTGGTCACCGTGTAGCGGCCTCGCGGTGGTGGGACTGTAGTTCCAACATAGCTCCATTTTTATGTACAAACACAGATGTGTCTGTACATATAGCCGTCATCTGCATCTGTCGTCGCCGTCGCCGTCGTCGCTGTCGTCGCCGTGCACTTTTACCGATAACACTATAAGTGGAAAACTGTTTTTTATTTCAGCTTGAAACTTACAGAATTGATGAATATTCATAATACGCAGGTCAAGTTTGAAAATCAGCATGATCGGATGACTAGTAGGGAATTTATGCTGTTTTTTCAGCATATATGCAGCACCGATAACACGATAAGTGGAAAACCATTTGACTTTTGGGCTTGAAACTTACAAAACAGATGAATATTTATAATACGCAGGTCAAGTTTGAAAATCAGCATGATCAGCCCATTTTTAGGGAAGTTATGCTGTTTTTTTCACTTTTTTCAGCATATATGCAGCGCCGATAACACGATATAAGAAAAACAGATTGACCAATTGTCATTATACTCACAGGAGTGGTCAATCTTACTAAAATGTAGGTTAAGTTCGAAAATCAGTATAATTGTGCCATTATTTTGGAAGTTATACTATTTTTTCACATTTCCTCAGATTCAATTCTTAGGCATGTTAACAGTCTCATTATTGAACTAACAAGATACGTAAAAGTGTTTGTTTGGCATTTCCTGCATCTTTACAACAGTATTAGTTGATTATGTAAAAATGATGGTAAACTTGTTATCGTGAAATGTGTAATAAAGTTTCAAAATTGGAAATAAACTCATATCAATCATTCACTATGTTCAGAATCTCAGAATGGAAGAAATTGTACATTTAACACTGCTCTATTGATATTTTTCCCATCTCATCAATTTTCTTAGTTGATCATATAAAAACAGCAGAAAACTGTTAATTTTGTTTTATGTTAAACATTGTTTTATGTTTTTATGTTTTTTGTTTTATGTTAAACATTTCAGAACAGTGCTGTCTTGTTTACATTTTGGCATTTTCATGTTGTGACTTTGAAGTTCCATGGGCCTGAAGACCTTTGCTAGTCACATTTCCTGAATATCCGTGTTACTAATATTTTATAATTAAAAATTGATGGTCATTATGCTGTTAAACATTATATAATATTGCATCAAAATTTGAAGAAACCCCTATTTTGGGCACTGCTCCCATGATGACCATTTAAGAAAAATCATGTCACTTACTGTTCTCAAACTTACAGGAAAGAAACATGGGACTAAAATACAGCTTCAGTGGGCAATGCAGTCTGTTTGGTATTTTTTTCAGGCAGTTAAACAGTTTTTTGTGAAAATTTAATTTTTTACATTTGGCATTTTCATGTTGTGACTTTGGAAGTTCCGTGATCCTGAAGACCTTTGCTTGTCACGTTTTCTGAATGTCCATGTTACTAATATTTCATTAATAACATTTGATGGACATTATGCTGTTAAACATTATGTAATATTGCATCAAAATTTGAAGAAACGCCTATTTTGGGCACTGCTCCTATGATGACCATTTAAGAGAAATCATGTCACTTACTGTTCTCAAACTTACAGGAAAGAAACATTGAACTAAAATACAGCTTCAGTCTGTTTGGTAAATTTTTCTGGCAATTAAACAGCTTTTATGTGAAAATTTTATTTTTCACTTATTGGCATTTTCAAGGTGTGACTTAGAACCTCCACGGACTTGAAGACCAATGCTAGTAACATTTTCTGAAAATCCATGATACGTATATTTTATTATCAAAAAATGATGGTCATTATGCTGTTGAGCATTATGTAATGTTGCATCAAAATAGAAGAAAACACAAAGATTTAAAGTTTGAATAGCAGCTTCACAGCTTCATTGGAATTATATTTACCTCTGCCAAGGAGGTTATATTTTCACCCCTGTTTGTCTGTCATCAACATAACTCAAAAAGTTATGGACCAATTTTGCTGAAATGTTCAGGAACTATCAGAAGTGGGCCAAAGAGGACAATAATCAATAATAATCAACAATTTCTGCCTTGGCAGAGGTCTGCACTCTCGGAGCGCTTTTCTAGTTTTGATATGTTTTCCTTTACAATTTTTTCTCAAGCACTTGCATTTGTGACTTTTAACTCTCATCCGCCTGAGGCTCTGACATTTCTCTATTTCCACATAAGCAGTTGTATTGTTTTTTATGTCTTTAAACATTATGTTACTTATGTAACATTATTTCATGCACTGTCATCATTTTTCAAATATTGAGACTTTCATCATGTGAATTTGAACTCTCATGGTCCTGAAACTGTTATCTTATTGAAGGGGTGGATTGAGACCATCGTCTGGGTCTTCCGGAAGGCAGTCAGGTTATTAAGTTTATATTGATTGGTATCTATTTTTTTTTCTGTTGGAAGACCTTCAAAATGGAGGATGTATCAAAATAGATACTTTGGAATACTGTCAGAAAATATCTCTGGGTCCGCTCCTGTTATTGACCATGTTACCTGTTGTGCACGATTAAAATTCAGTGTTGACTGACAGTGCTATTATAAGCATTATTTATTATTGCATCAAAATTGACAAAATGACCTTTTTTTGCATCTTTATTTTCTGTTTTTTGTCTGTACATTGGACAGCTTTGCTGCCTTGTTTCTCTTCTTCTCTTCCTCTTAAAACCTCTATATCAATATTTTTTACTTTATTTTATCAATTCACATATATTTTGTCATAATTATATGGTAACTGTGTACACACACACACGTGCACAGAGTGAGAGAGGGAGAGAGAGTTCAAAAGTTCAAAAGTAAAGTTATATGCATAAGAAAGATATTAAGGAAACCGGTCATATATACTGATCATCGTGTCTTTGCAAGTCGACACATACCAGGTGTTACAGGAGCGGTGGTTGTAAAACCTGGATGTCCGGGGTCCCATTTGATTGAGACAGATTAAGGTTAGTCGTATAATATCATCAGCACTATACGGGACGAATGCCACCTATATAAAATAATGGGGAACGGACTATATGGTTCCTAACGAACTCCTGTTCTTGTCACATACAATCCTCATCTTACAGTCAGCATTGTGTTAGTTGTGATTAATGGATGTGTTCCTCTGAACCTCCACAAACTTTATATGCATGCCTTAAGTTAAATGACAAAGCAGAAGTATTAATTTTAAGGTCTTTAAGGTCTTCGCTCTCTCCTTTCTCTCTGTCTCAACGATTATTTCATTTTTATTTTAAAAGTCAAAGCCAGTGCTCATGAAATGTGACTTTAGGAACGCTACATGTTTAGTTTTAAAATGATCAACCTCTGCATTCATGCTGAATGTCATATTTACATGTATGCGATCTCATTGTGTGTTATCAAGTAGTGTTGCCTACAAAACTGCCTAATGAAGGATGTCACGGCGTTCTACGTAATAGTTATACTGCTATAATTGCCGTTGCTTCATTCTCAGAGTGCACATAGATCATCTTTGAGGCTGCTCTACACTTACAGACGATATGTAAACATTAAGGTAAACAAGTAACGCATATCACTCATCTGCATATTACTGGAATCTGCTCAGTTCAGATGAGCGATAACAGTTTTTTTATCAAAGGATTAAAATGTCAAAATTAAAACTGTTCTAATGACCACATATCGCAATATACTTGCTGTAATTTATGCACAATGCACAGTTTAAAACATTTTGCATCTAAGAGTCTGCAATGTGTCAGTTGGAACAAACGGATGTGCCATTGTGGTCCTACTTTCAAATTTTGATTGTTTAAAACACCCCTTTACATTTTAGTGAAATACTAAATAATAAAGCTACACACCCATCTGAGATAAAATCACTTGTAAGGAAGGTTGTTGACCTGTGGGTTGTTTTGATAATTTAACAAAGTTTGTTTTTATAATTTTATTCAATATCGATGTAAATCGATATAAAACGTAATGTTCAGGTCAGTTTCCTTTCAAACCATCAATCGATCACAAATATCTGTGTCTACTTTTCTTCAAGTCAAAGGAAATAATGAATATTAATTTTGTTATTGAGATCAGTTGATGATATCAGAATATTTTTCTTTTGAGATTAGCGTTTTTTTCTCATCAGATATTGTCAGCCGTTCTTACCGCCCTGTTTGCAGAGATGGGTTCAACAGAACGGCGAGATGTGGGTATTTTTCACGCAGAATGGTGCACAAGTGACGCATAGGCTCCTTTTCTGGAGAACATTTAAGCAGTCTTTTCAGTAATTCGTAGCACCTGTCTTTCCTAAGATGTGTATTCCGAATAACATCCATGTCATCTATACCCAGAACCTTCTTTTCAAAAAGGTAGGACAAGATGTCTCTAGGCTCGAGGTAATCTTCAATTTTTGTCCAATTTTCTGTTAGCTTCTCGAATTGTCTTGCAGTTTCTTGGGGCTCCTAAAATGAGATATTCACTGTAAAAACAAAATAAAATGGTCTTTGGCAGCAGACCAACATGTTTTGTATATCTAACATTTCATATTTTTGTTACGATTTTAACAATTTAGCATTAAAAGTTTTTCATAATGTTCATCGTACTACATGTTGTTCTTCACATACCAGGATTTATAGTTTGTTGGAAATGTACATACATATAGCTACTATATGAATACAGCATGCGACGAATACTTTTCAACTGTCGGGTCATAAAAATTCCACAAAACAATTTGGAAAAAACTTTTTTTATTAACTTAAATTTGTAGGTTTTGATCGAAAAGTGGCTGTATCATGCATTGTAACTGTAAAGTGAAAATAACAGAATAGCACACTCTCTCATGCTATCAAAGTAAGATTTAAAGAACTTGGCATTAATGCTGGCCATCATACATATATTTAGGACTATGACCACTGTCATACAAATGGCATTAACTTAATTGAATTATAAATAATAATTGGTTACCTTGCCAGAGTGCAGGTAGACCTTCATCTTTGAAGCTGCGACACATTTACAAACAGCAGATATTCCCTTGGGAATACTCTCAAATAACTCGAGCCCAGATTTGTTGTCACCCAGATGGTACATATGAACGTGACCCTATAGATAAAACAATAGTAATGTGCCTTTGTTTCGGAATTACTCTACCTGTTTCTATTGTTACCCTTACCTGACCAAAATAAAGATTAGATGCTCTTGATGCTTAATCAACAGCTTAATCAATAACACTTGCTCACCTTTTCAAAGCCAAGCATTTTACCATTAAATACATTTATATGAGTTGTTTCTTCACTATAGACCATCAATCTTAAATACAAGTGAGAGAACTTGCTCACCATTGCCTCCCACATACAAGTGCATTTGTCTTGTAGCTGACAGACTAGTCCCACGGAATATTTCTGCCCAGGGAAATTTGTAATGCATATATAACTCAGTTGTTTGTGAAGATTAGCGAAGACCTCGTAAGTTTGCTGTTTTATGGCGCCTGCTGGTAAATAAGGGTTTGTACGTGTAGTAAACAAAATCACGTTTTGTGTAATAATGGATTTCATCTCAAGTTTGTACTTCATTCCTGTGGATGGCTCTGTAAAGACAGCAAAATCAGAGAACACATTTTGCCGAAATCTTCTGTCAGTGAAATTGATGTCATCGCTCATTTTAAGCAGAGTAGAAGTAAGCCTCCAGAATATTGGCTTTGGTTCAAATTCTTCAAAGTCCAAACCAAACGTAATTTCTCTTCCTGGCAAAGTTTTCCAAAGACTGTCTCTGTCTTCTTGGCTAGCGTTTTTCAACTGAGATGGCACGAGATAGTACGGGCTGCCAGGGACCTTAACGATTAAGGGACTTTCTTCAAGAAGTTTACCACAAATGTTTTTTAAATGTTTTGTTTCTTTAAATGCCAGTGATTGGCACTTAGAAAGGGTCTCGATTCTACGGTTTAATGCCTGATCCATAGTACTTTCACTTAAGATCCCTATCTTCTTTTCTTTTCTCTCTATCATTTTTAGAATTTCCAAAAACAAATCAACAAACCATGACTGTCCATGACGCAAAACGACAAACCGTGTTCGACAATCGCCACATGCATTATCGTGACAATAAATATCTCCCCTTTTGTTGAAATATTCAACAAAATGTTCAAATTCGTCCTCAGATTTAACGACGCCGTTCTTAATGACAACGTCTGCCAGATCTGTTTTCTTTATTATTGGAGATAACTCTGGCATGATTTTTGAAAATTTAAGCCATTTGATCTGGACTTTTTGCGTTTCTAAAACAGCAATTCTTGCAATTTGCTCCCTGAGACTTTTTCCTTCTACGTCCCTCTTGCACTGTCCCGAATTCTCTACTTCAAATATCAGAGAACCCTCATTCCAGGAAATGTATTTGTCGAGACCTTCTGTTTTAAAAAATTGTGTCAATTTCTTGGAAATCGTTTGTCTGATCTCCTTATCCACACTGTCCCTGTGTGTCCCAACAATGAAGATAGGTTTGTGATTTTTTTTAGTTTCAGGCAAAGACATATGAGCCAACACGCAGTTTAACCAATAGCGAAGCTTTTTGAATTGCACGCGCAGTTCGTTGTCGTCTTTAAGTCTTTTGGCTTCTTCAAAGTTAAATACAATGATGTAAACTGCGTTCTTTGGCATGAATAAATGATGGAAATAATGATATTCTTCTTGTCCTCCACAGTCAAATAACACAAACTTAATATGCATGCCTGAAACTCCATTCTCATAATTTGATTTTGCCAGTCTTATTTTGGTTAGATCAATACCCGTTGTCATTGCTTGTTTCATCTGCCAAAAGCCCCACACCTCGAATGCAGCAACTATACCAACAGACAACAACTGATCTAAAATATATTCTCCAGGAAGAAAAGCGACCTTCCAGTTCATTAAATAAACCAGTCCGACACCTAGAACAAAGCCCAGTGCCCTTCGTATATAGAAAGGCAAATCGTACACTTTTGCAAGAGACCGTCCAATGAGCATCACTGCCGTGTGCTCTAGCATAGCACTGCTAAAACAAGCCAAGAAGATAATCATATAATGATGGACATGCTTTTCCGCATACCATAAAATGAGACAATGTAAAACATAAGAACACACGATAATTGCTATAATATAAATGAGCAATCCAATGTAAAACCGCCTCCGCATTAGGTTTGTTGACATGTATTTGCATATATAGACACCAACAACAGCCCCTGTCCATGTTAAAATAGCAAGTATCAATCGCTCGTGGTTGTACATATTTAAATACTTTTCTTGTGTTAAAATCTGAAAAAAGAGGGCGATTGCGATATTTGAGACAGTGACTTGGGGCAAAACTTTAATTAAAATTTGCTTAATGTTTCGTTTCTCGTGGCATAATTTGGCATGAAACACATGGCATGAAAACAATGTAAGGCTGACAATCAGAAACACAGTTAGCGCATGATTAAAGTCATGGACCCATTCATAGAGCATATTTGAAATAATTGAGAAAAAGTTAAGAATACTACCTTGACTTTTGAGGCAGACAAAGCTGAAGACCAATAAGGTTCCCGCCCTACACCCAAATCCTAACACGAACCCTACCACCAACCCACAACAAAGAACGCCAAGTTGGAATTCTAAGAACAAGTCTGGGTTGTCTATTCTCTGTTGCATATTGCTGTCAGCGTATAGAAATTCGATACAGGCATATCTGTAAAATATACTGAGAGCTACACCTTCGCCATATCTGATACCCATGGGTAGGTTGCCAGAAAACCAAAGGGTAGAGAAGAGGCACCCCATGATTTTCAAAGAACATAACCCAACAGGAGCGAAAGCAAAAGCAACACATATGCATAGCAATCCAAATACAAGTTTGACATGTTGATCAAATGATGATCCGTGATCAACTGCTAGAGAAGCAGAATTATCAGTCATTTGCACTGTAAGGTAACTAGCTGCATATTGCTGTTCATTTTCAGGGTCCTTAACATCTTCCCAAGTGTCCGTTACGGCGGCAGTTTCCACGTGGTGCTTTTCATTTCCTCGAGTAGTATTGTGACTTTTTACGAAATCTTTTCCTCTGAAATAGCGTTGCAGGGATGTCTTTCCAACACCAGAATCTCCCAGGAATAATATTTTACAAGATTCCAAATCAATTTGCCCCTCTTGCATGCTCCATTCATATTTGTGACGCAGATCTGCACTTCTCCCAATGATCCTCCTGCTTAACGTCCCAGTACTTGCTCCCCATGGTCTGAACTTGTCGACTTGTACTTCTTTTACGTTCTCCATTCTGGTGTTAATCAAATATTGGTACATAGATGCACACGACTACGGAATTGTGAAGCTGTCAAACGTGACCTAAACGATTGATGTGATGTGAGTTTTTCCAATATGTTTAGTTTGAAAACATAAAATAAAACAATGTGGAAAATATTGTTCTTTCCTGGAGGGTTGTCGTAGAATCGTATTTTCCCCACAACAACGATGGTCGTTTGTTTGTTAAAGTTAAGATATGATCCGTGGGGTTGTTGTCATCAGTCCGATAAAACGACAAGGCTTTCCATAGTTGCCATGTGTACATTTGTCTGTCAAATGCATCAGACTATGAGATTACTAAAAAAAACAATAGTCCTATACCGTTCCGTTTCTTACTTGTAATTCTACCAATACCACAAGACGTGTCTGTTTCGTCAACGGTCTTTAGCTGTCCCGATCTGAATGCAGAGATGCATTACTGACCTCAGCAGTTTGTTGAAATGCCGTCACGTCCTCGAATATTGTCGACGAAGACGTGAGCTTTAAAGAAAAAGTGAACGGTGTTAAATGGCAG
>NW_019775773.1:0-11351 GCF_001039355.2 Lingula anatina
CGGTAGCAAGCTTCGCGAAATGCATAATGTAGTCCTTCAGATTTTCTTTTCTCGTGGCAGCTCCAAACCTTGGTGAAATGTCAGTGATAAAAATCCCTCTTCTGCTTTTAAATGGTTATTGAGGAAGTGAACTGACTGACTGACTTATGCTTCGTTTCGATTTCCATTTTGAGGGACGCGTGGTCATCACGAAATGATGAGTAACAACAGCCATAATTATATATAACAAACAAGAAGCTACCTAAAAGATAAGTGTCTTCATGAATCATAGCTAAATTTAGCACGTCATTACAGCGTTATTTAATTTTCCTTTGGGATAGAGTGTGTACCACTAAAAATAACGCCGATATTTGTATTCCTTCCCAGTGACTATATGAATGTATAAACTGTTGCACTCCCGTTCCATACATTAACCGCAAATGTCAAAATATCTGTAACACACTTGTAATTCTAAAGTTCGAGTAATATCTAGCTCGCAACGCACTTGAAGACTTGTCATTAAATGTGAAAAAAGAAAGGAATCGAAAGCGACATGCTTCCTGCTTTAAAGTCATTATCCGAATGAACCTATCTCCGCCTCTGTAGAATCACGTCATCGCAGGCAGTGAAGCATAATACTACCAGTAGTTTAAGTCTTCAACATATGGATTATCAACTTTTTTTTTTTTTTTTTTTTTTTTTTTTTGGGGGGGGGGGTCTAAATTTTCTATTTCTGTAATATGAAACGGATATATTTTTTCTTCCTTATGATACTATCCTATGGCAGGTGAGACATATTACCAAAACCAGCTGTCACAAGAGAATTTTTCTATAGCAGGATGAGAAATTATAGTTTCACATAATACCAATATGGCTGGAGGAAACGATGTTTAGGCCCACTTTAACCACAAGGGGCCGTATTAATATATTTGCATGGACTATCACAAAACGGAAAGAAATCTTTTTTTTGCATCAAAGATAAGATGCCTTGCTTTCTAAAATGCTGAATACAATTGCTTTTCTTGCTTTCTTTCCTGAATACCTTTGGTTTCTGTGAAAGATCCTGTTGTTGAAAAAAATCTAAATGCTTGTAAAAAAATGCTTAAAAAACATCATTATTTTCGATTTTCAACATTTGTTACTTACATCTGACATTAGGTTGAAAAGCAAATAAGTTCAAATTGCAAATTTTCTTGTGAATCCTTAAGGAGAACAGTATCATCTGCATGTAGTATAATCATTATTTTCATAAATGTCTGTAGCTCAGATTCGAAGTCATCCGATTCATTTGATAAGCCTGTAACATCTCTTTGCATTAAAAAAAATTCAAAGTCACTTTAACTGCTGGAAATAGAAAAGGGGATAGGTTTTTACCTTGTCTGTACGGGAAGTATTCCGATAATTAACCATTTAGTAAAATTTTAGATATGCAGTCATTATACATATTTGCAATTATGATGGTCAGATATTTTCTGTTTACATAATAATTCATTAGTTTCCACCATAGAGCCCCGTTCTCCGTATTTTATCGGAGCTATTATCTAATGTATTTCTGCTTTTCTCAATTTACTTTTGAAAATATTTGAACTATACTTTCATGAGTAATCTTTTTGCTCTTCTGCATTGTTTTTCAGCCTCTAAGCAGTATTTTTTGTCAAACAAATCTTTCTTTTTATTGTTGGGGGGTACCAGCAGGATATGAGAGCGCGCTTGAAATGATTTTTCTAACATAAATTGGGGCAACTGAACAATTCAAACCACTAGCTTCTACCTTTAATTTCGTAATACCAGTAATTTCGTAATACAAATACAATCAAATGATAGCACATGATGCAACTAAATTCACTTTCAATATAATAAGATACCATATAGCACGAAAATGCATGCGTCAGCACTCTAATTGACGATTCTAATACGTACTAGCTGTGCTAACGCATGAAAGCAAATGCCGCAAAAAGTTGGAAACGAAAACCGGTTGCCGAAACAGCCGCGGTGCGGCAGCTCTCAAATTTTTATGTTACATCTCATCTCCTCAAAACGCACATTACTGTGAAGCCAACCAGCTTTCCCATCAACAGAGGTATCAATTTCCTTAAATTCATCCGTCTATCGACCAGTTTGACCGTCGTAAAATCATACACCCGCTATAAACAAACGCAAACCAGGTCAAATCTACTCAGCAGGCCAACTGCTAGTAACCTACTTCGCATGAGCCGAAGTTGTGTTATGTAAATCAAATTTAAAACCGAAAATTATTAAACAGTCATGTAAATTGGTGACAGGTTTTCTGCTTAGCGGTTTGAATGCAGATACTTTGAAGATACCTCTTCTCTCATTGTGACAGCATGGTAGCGCACGGATGAGATTGCAATTTCAAATAAATACACGTAGGCCCTAGTAGTGGCACGTAGGCCCTGGTAGTGACACATCTAGATACAAAAATTGCAAACGTGCGGTGCGACGTTTTTGTTGATTGAATGCAGATAATTTGAAGATAGCTGTTATCTCATTTGATAGCATGATAGTGCACGGATGAGACTGCAATTTCAAATAAATATATATATATATATATGTAGATACTAGTAGCACAGACACAAAAGTTGCAAACATGTGGCGCGACGTTCTTTTAGATATTATGTTTGGCTGTAGTCACTCAGCGCTTCTCATTGGTTCAACAGTGATTGCCGTAGCAACAATCTTTTTTATAAAAAGCAATGCCAGGAGAAAAAGAGTGAGAAGCAATCGATGCAAAGTGGCGAAGCAGTGCGTCAAATATAAGAAAACTATATCAACAGTAACTGAAAGAATAACGGAGAAAAAAGTAGGCATATATTTCAATTCTTGATTTTTTTTCAGTTCTTTGTTGATTAAGTGAGATACACAATTTAATTACGAAGATATATAATAGAAACAGAATCTAACATATTTTTTACTTCCAATAAAGCAATATAATAAAAATAATTCATCAGATAATTAAAATGCAATGAATAAGTACGTTATGTAGTTAGGTTTCACTCTAATTATTGTACCACCAGCGTTAGCGCTGGCGGTACACATGGTTTTAGTCCCGTCCAGATCGTTCCGCCGGCTCCTGCGGCTCCGCCGGCTCCGCCGACAAGTCACCGTTACCGCTTCTCCTCCTAGACGGTAAGGGCCTCCGTACCCATCTCTTGGATTTAGGTCACCTATAATCTCAACTCGTTCCACGTAAAATTTGGGCTTTGTCGGTATTGGGGTCTAGGTGTGGCCCTCATTGCAATGCACCCTTGTCCAAAAATGGCATAATTAAATGCTAATTATCTACCCTACGGAAGGAATTATGGGGAAATTTTCTACAGACGGCTTTCCAAAAGTCGTATGTGTAGATTTGAAATATGCCCTTGGATTTGACCTTTGACCTTTATTTCAAGGTCAAACGGGCCAAAATTTTCAAAAAAAAAACGAAATTTTTTACGAAAAAAAATTTTTTTGCCCTGTTATTCAGACACCACACAGACTTAACCAATAATATTATTGGAAAGTGTTACCCTTCGGGTCATCTTTCATCTCCGTGAATTTGGGGTCCATCGGTGCATTTTCACGGGAGTAGCGGCCATAAGATACCGAAACTGAAAACTGTCTCTAATTCGGGAACCGTTAATGTAGCTAGAGACCCATTCTTTTTTGCATTTTGTAGAGCATGTAAAACCCAACACTGAGAGTGGTCTCCATTTTTTTTGTATTCCATACGGTTTTCGAGTTACGCTGTATCAAAAAGTACATATTGGTGGTGAAAGCAAAATGTGCAGTACGGTAATGGATAATAAATTTTGAACTCCGGAAAAATAAAACATAAGGCTTGGCGAGGCAGACAACTTGTGGTCAAAAATGACATTATTTCATCAAATTTGAACATCTGGAACTTCAGAGCACCTCCCATTTCAAGAATTTTGACCAAAATGATCTTTTCTTTATTTTAATTAATTTTTTCTGTACGAAATTTATGGCACATTATTTTAACTCCAAAATTATAACATTTAGTCCCTTATATCTCCAAAACTGGTAGAGATAGGTCTATAGTTACTATTGAAGTTGAATAGGAAATCATATACTGGCAATCTAAATGTGACCTTGAAATGGACCTTTGACCTACTTTTCATCATGAATTGAACTTTGCAAATTTTGGTTCCCTTTTATCTCCAAAACTGGCAGAGATAGGTCTATAGTTACTATTGAACTTGAATAGGAAGTCATTAAAGTCAATTTACTGTGACCTTAAAATTGACCTTTGACCTACATTTTACCATGAACTGAACTTTGCAAATTTTGTTCCCTTTTATCCCCAAAACTAGCAGAGATAGGTCTATAGTTACTATTGAACTTGAATAGGAAGTCATATACTGGCAATCTAAATGTGACCTTGAAATTGACATTTGACCTACTTTTCATTATGAATTGAACTTTGCAAATTTCCATTCCCTTTTATCTCCAAAACTGGCAGAGATAGGTCCATAGTTGCTATTGAACTTGAATAGGAAGTCATATACTGGCAATCTAAGTGTGACCTTGAAATTGACCTTTGACCTACCTTACTATGAACTGAACTTTAATTGTACCATTTTTAGTTATATATATTTTTTTGCATATTTTGAGAATTCTTGTTGATTGCATTTTTTACAGCTTGTCAAGCACAAGACTGGTGGTAGTATCCCTTTTTTTTGTGTGTGTGGGACTATAAGATCGCGCTTACTCCAGCTGGTGGTACAATATTCGGAGGCGGTATCGCCTCTCTGATCCTCTAGTTTGACTTTATTTTGATTTAATTAAGAGTCTTTTGATCTGACACATAATCTATATTTCAATTTTTTTTTTATTTTCGTAGTTTTCCCCAGAGCAGGTAGATTCAATTACTGAGTTATCATTATCAGAGCTTGTCGCCAGTTTGAAGAACGGTCGCCTAAAAGCAGTGGATGTGTTAAATGCATATCAATCAAAGGTGTGTGATGGAGTATGCTTTTATCTTATTTGACATAATTCGGAATCATTTCACACTCCTATTGTCAGGGACCCGGCCTTATGTTGTGTCAGAGACCCTTACATGTTTGTAATGTATTTTTGAATACTTCCGTATTGGTACAGACATGGTCTTATTTGCTGTATTNCCATTTTTTTTGTATTCCATACGGTTTTCGAGTTACGCTGTATCAAAAAGTACATATTGGTGGTGAAAGCAAAATGTGCAGTACGGTAATGGATAATAAATTTTGAACTCCGGAAAAATAAAACATAAGGCTTGGCGAGGCAGACAACTTGTGGTCAAAAATGACATTATTTCATCAAATTTGAACATCTGGAACTTCAGAGCACCTCCCATTTCAAGAATTTTGACCAAAATGATCTTTTCTTTATTTTAATTAATTTTTTCTGTACGAAATTTATGGCACATTATTTTAACTCCAAAATTATAACATTTAGTCCCTTATATCTCCAAAACTGGTAGAGATAGGTCTATAGTTACTATTGAAGTTGAATAGGAAATCATATACTGGCAATCTAAATGTGACCTTGAAATGGACCTTTGACCTACTTTTCATCATGAATTGAACTTTGCAAATTTTGGTTCCCTTTTATCTCCAAAACTGGCAGAGATAGGTCTATAGTTACTATTGAACTTGAATAGGAAGTCATTAAAGTCAATTTACTGTGACCTTAAAATTGACCTTTGACCTACATTTTACCATGAACTGAACTTTGCAAATTTTGTTCCCTTTTATCCCCAAAACTAGCAGAGATAGGTCTATAGTTACTATTGAACTTGAATAGGAAGTCATATACTGGCAATCTAAATGTGACCTTGAAATTGACATTTGACCTACTTTTCATTATGAATTGAACTTTGCAAATTTCCATTCCCTTTTATCTCCAAAACTGGCAGAGATAGGTCCATAGTTGCTATTGAACTTGAATAGGAAGTCATATACTGGCAATCTAAGTGTGACCTTGAAATTGACCTTTGACCTACCTTACTATGAACTGAACTTTAATTGTACCATTTTTAGTTATATATATTTTTTTGCATATTTTGAGAATTCTTGTTGATTGCATTTTTTACAGCTTGTCAAGCACAAGACTGGTGGTAGTATCCCTTTTTTTTGTGTGTGTGGGACTATAAGATCGCGCTTACTCCAGCTGGTGGTACAATATTCGGAGGCGGTATCGCCTCTCTGATCCTCTAGTTTGACTTTATTTTGATTTAATTAAGAGTCTTTTGATCTGACACATAATCTATATTTCAATTTTTTTTTTATTTTCGTAGTTTTCCCCAGAGCAGGTAGATTCAATTACTGAGTTATCATTATCAGAGCTTGTCGCCAGTTTGAAGAACGGTCGCCTAAAAGCAGTGGATGTGTTAAATGCATATCAATCAAAGGTGTGTGATGGAGTATGCTTTTATCTTATTTGACATAATTCGGAATCATTTCACACTCCTATTGTCAGGGACCCGGCCTTATGTTGTGTCAGAGACCCTTACATGTTTGTAATGTATTTTTGAATACTTCCGTATTGGTACAGACATGGTCTTATTTGCTGTATTTTATTGCCTTTGGATTTTTGAAGCCAGTTGAATTGGACACTTCCTAGTAGGATGTGGAGGTGGTAAGGTGACCTCTAATTTATTAAAGCAATGTTGAGTTACCGTTAATTTGAATAAATAATGTCATTGTAGTGCCAGAATATATGTGTTAGTGACTTTGCTTTTGAGGAAGGGACTGTGCTTTTTTGGGGAGAAAAGGACTTTTTTCTTTTCTTTTTTTTTTGAGGGGGGATATCTGTGCTACAAGTCTGAGACAGAACAATTGTGGTACATACTGTATGCCTAAATTAATTATTATGTTATAATTTTAATTATAATTTTAATTATTAAAAAAAAAATTAACATGATTTAAATTGTCTATATGTGTTTAGTTGCATGTAGGTAGACACTGAACCTTGGATGTATTCAACTTTTATCTTCAACTTGAGAAATCTGGTATTACGTCGAAGCTGATCAGGATGATACTAGCAATCTCAGTTAGATCAGCCAATTGTATCATGTATAATATTTACTATGACATTAACAGAATTAAAATACTTACAATTTGCATTCTTAATTGCCCTTTCTATTGTAGGCAATAGAACAGAATGAACAGTATAATTTCATCACAACATTTTTGGAAGAAGCTGAGGTATGCTAGTACATATCTATTTTATTATACATCAATTGGCGTTTAAGGATGATGTTACAAATGTGACAGAACAAGGAACTTCATGTAATTCCTTTGATAAAAATTGATTTGGTTTGTTCATTTAGTTTATTGCAATTTCTAATGCAACAATTTTAGATCTTCATCAGTCCTAGATCTTATCAGTTTGTTAAAAAATATTTAAGTCTTTCAGATTTAAATCAATGCCATGGTTTTAATTTTTTACTGCTTGATTCCTTTCGTTGTCACTTTATTGATTGTGAAAACCTTTATTGTCTTATCCATTTATTCTGTGCCATGAATATTTAAAAACCAAATATTCTCATTGTACCTACTCAAGAAAATTTAGACAAAACTCAACAGTTTACAAATTAATTTTATTACCACTTCTGATAATATGGTTTTTCTTTCAATTTTATATAGGATGCAGCATTAGCCCTAGATGAATCTGAAGAACCAAAAGGGATGTTACATGGAGTGCCTGTTTCTTTGAAAGATTACTTTACTGTGAAGGTACATGTCTTACTTCACAGGGGCAGATCCAGGATTAATTGAAGGGGAGAGGAGGGGGGGGGGGGTCCGTGGATGCAAAGCTGACCCTGCCCCCCCCCCCCAATTTGGTATTTTACAGGGCAAATGGTGCAGTTTTTTTACAGTTGAGAACTCTAATTTAGCTAGTCAAAACTCTAATTTCAAGAGGGGACCATTGATGTGATTTTTTTTCAGAAATCCAAGGGGGTAGGGTCAAGACCCCCCCTGAGGCCCCCTTAATCTGCCACTTTGAATTATATCTAATATTTTTAATATTAATATTAATTTTATTACATTATGAATTTTAGAGATTTGAAAGGTGGATTTGATTCAGTAATAATTTAATTTTCAAGATAATTTCACAGTGGCAGATTTAGGGGGGCAGGGGATCCTGACACCCCCTTCGATTTCTGACTAGTGGAATTTTGACTAGCTGAATCTTAGTTTTAAACCGTACCAAATGGCACTGGTCGCCCTCTAAAATACCAGAATATTTCGGGGACCTTCACCAAGGGGGGGGGAGGGGTTGGCTTTGCATCTGCAGTCCCCCCCCCCTTTCAAATAAACTTGGATCTGCCCCTGGGTACACTTCAAATACGCTTTTCATGGCATTTGATTTGAAGAGGTTAATAAATATGATATCACTAAAAGTTACAGAAGTACATAGTTAAACTACAAACTGTTCTACCTTCTTGTATAAAATGTGCATTTTACCATATAGCATTCTATAAATTTTATGTAGGGCTATGACACCACCCATGGCATGGCCAGATATGTTGACAGCCCTTGGGCAGAAGATTGTGTGGTTGTCAAGGTACCATTTCTATATGGAGAAGACTGTCACAGATACTTATCTATGTTCATACACTTCGGCTCATATCAGTTGGGTTGTACAATGTAGGAGTTTGGTTTAAGTCTGATAATCCCTGGCTTTTTTGCAATTAATGCTTGGCTTTAACTTTGTGTTAATTATGGAGCTTGTCAATCCTTAATCATTCTTATCTCATTGGGGAGCATATAATCCATGCAGTGCCACTTGGAATAAGGGGTACTGGCGGAGATCAGCATTGGTCAAAATTGTTCCGGAAGTGTGACGTCAAGTGGTGTAAGACGTGAAGCTGAGTGGTCATTTTTAGCTGGAGTTTTTCAAACAACATGGTAAGATAACATTTCTTCTTTATGCATTTTGGGCAGAGAATGCTTGTAGAAATAATAGGCACATGATATGAAAATGTGACACGGAACTTGATTTGCAGACAACTTGTTTTAAAAAACATGTATATGATTTTTAGCTGAGATAAGAAGCTGTCAGAATGTCACCTTTGTCTTCGCATTTGTCACTGATTAGTGGCTACCCCAGTGTAAAAGGTGTATTAATGTGGTCATATGTGTGGAATTTCATGTCAGATGGACATATAAAGATCTAAAAATTTGTCAAAATATTTAAAAATAGATACATCTTTGCACAGTAGTTGTGGATTGGTACGACTCAGTTGTTAGTTACGAACTATTTCCTGGTTTATATTTATAGCTACCGAAAATCCTTTCTCTTTACGCTCTTTGTCGTGCTGGCAGTCGATGCAGCATGTACATGTATTTCAAAACAAGTTGTCATTTACAAAAACCAGCTCGACCATATGACCAGGTCTTTACTCCCTGCTTTATCCTCTATAAGCTGAGTGCATAGTGAGGAGACAAAAGGTACCATTTTTTTATAATCTTTGGCATGACCCGGCCGGCCAGCCATTGAAGTCATACTCATGACCTAGCTCCTGCACTAGAGGCAAGCACTCTATATTTTGTAAGGAACCTGATTTTTTTATGTAACATCAGATATGTTTTGACACTGGGTGCAGGGTTGCACGGTTGCCTTCTAAAACCACTTTTTCCTCTCAGGCAACCAAATCTTGACCAGAATTTGTCTGACTATGCAACTGATTCCATTTGAATATTTTTCATTTATTGTATCTTTTACAATGCTTTTTATGACAGTGGCTCCACTTGGTAAAAGTGCACAGTAGTTGTTTGTGTTGATTTTAAGATAGCATTTAAATATTTATGTATATTATGGATTCTATAATCTCTTTTTTGTAAAAACAGCAGTGAAATTGACATATAACCTTTTATTTGGAATTATTTTTGAATCTTGAATAGCAGTTAGAAAATAAGAAATATTTCATTGAATGCTTGGTAAGCCCCCCCCCTTCCCCCTCCCTTTCCTAGCAATTAAAAAAAACTGGTACAGCAACCAACCTACTGGGCCTGCTTGTGTTCAGTAGCAACTGAGTGAAAAAAGGTAATGTTGAGCCCTGGGGTGTATTATTTATTGAGAACGATGCAAACCGAAATGAAACTCACTGATTTTATTTTTCTTTAAATGAAAAGCTTAATTAACTAAGACTTAAACGATAAATGTATTATGTGAAATTCTAAATTGGTTTTATTGCTTTGTTAAATTTTTATTTAATTATTTAGTCAAATTTAATTTTACTAATTCTAGGTCCTCAGGTACCAGGGTGCAATTCCCTTTATGAAGACAAATATCCCTCAAACCAACTTACAGTAAGTGAAAACACATTTTGATGAAATAAGTACACTTTCCAATTTTTAATTCAGTTCTCCAAGGTGTCATTACTTAATATATTTGTATCTATTTACATAAGTTACAGTCACTGCTATTCTATGGTACTAGCTATTTGGCTCATGTTAACGTTATGTGTAGAAGTTTATCCTTATGGTTGTTTATTAGCTTTGACTGCTCAAATCCAATATTTGGACGAACTCTAAACCCTTGGTCAAAACAGCGGACTCCAGGCGGATCGTCAGGAGGTGAAGCAGCAGCCATTGCTGCTGGGAGCTCTATTGTTGGGATGGGAAGTGATATTGGTAATGAATCTTTTCTAGGCTGGAATATCTGTAATACAAATCTGTTCAGAAACTTATTACAGCTGCCTTATTAATAGTAAATGCCAATATGACCACCATTCAAACAGTGTATAGTTTCATTTATTTAAAAGAATCAAGTGTCCATTTAACACTATATAGATAAAAAAAGAATATTTCGCAATTTTTGATGAAGGGTGACAGTGTATTATCTCACACTTAAATATACAATTGCTACTAAAATTTCATATAATTTTCAGGTGGAAGCATCAGGATTCCAGCTCACTTCTGTGGAATATGTGGGATAAAGCCAACTGTGGGTAGAATAAGGTATTCTTGTAATAGAATCTGTCAAAGAGTGTTATATCTGAGCAGACATTTCATTTTGACAATGTTGTTAAAATGGTGTTTAATACGGATGTTGTTAGCTGCAAACAATTTTGTGTCAACCTTAATTCAACAATATATTTAACTTGCCACAGTGTTTATGTGATATACATATTTGCTGATTTAGCACATGCTTTCATATTTTCAGTAAAAAGGGGCTTCACATGTTCAGAGGAGAAAACTTAATTGTGTATGTAAAAACATTTTGCTTATGTAAAAATTCAACGTACTATAATGAGGGAACATCTTCACATCAGATTCTCTCCTAGCATAGTGATGTGTCAAACAAATTTTCATCTTCACTACTGACATTGAAAAAAAGCAGATCCATTGGGGTGGTGGTGGTGG
>NW_019775773.1:11376-69475 GCF_001039355.2 Lingula anatina
GGGGTGGGCAGTAGGTGCATGTACTATCACAACCATACCCAGGTGCATCTAACACAACCAAGCTCAATTATCACATTACATGGAGCTGCATCTATGTGGATATTGATACATTAAACACAAAATCAGATAAAAATGATGAAACAAAATAAGATTTTTAGAATAAAAAGTGTTTTAAATGAATTAAACTTCACTTATATGTCAAGTTAACTAATGGAAATTTAGTTACAGCAATAATTCATACCTAGCTGTTTTTTGGTGTTAGAAATTGTCTACATCTTTCATATTTTGAAGAACAATTTAAATGTTTAAAATGGCTTTGATTAGCATAGTGAAGTTTAACTTTTCACACTGGTTTCTTCCATGATTTATTGAATAAAGTGTGTTTAAACTTTTCACAGTGGCTGCATCCATGGGACCGATGGGCAGAGATGTGGATAGCGTGGCAACCATGATGAAAGCCTTGCTAGTACCTTTAATGTTTGAACTGGATCCAATGACCCCACCATTAACTTTTAATACAGAGGTAATGACAGCTTATTGTATAAGTAAAGAGAGGTTTGATATGGAGTAATATTGAGTTTCAAGGGCTGCCAATGTGACAGCAAGATATTAGAAATGTTTTGGTTATATTTAGGACCCACTTCTGATAGCATCTATATTTCAAGGTCCATGTAGAGTATATAATTAGCCTGATTTGAGTTTCAAAGACTGAATTAATCTTAATCTGGCCAAGAAAAACCTCTCATTTCTACTTTTGAGATTAGGAATATGAAAGTAACCGTCCACTGAAGATAGGCTTCTACTTGGAGGATGACTGGTCAGTGCCAATCCCAGCATGCAACAGAGCTGTTGAATTGGCAGTTGCCGCATTAAAGAGTCAGGGACATGAGGTTACAGACAAAACAGTTCAAAATTATTTTTCATAAAAGCATTAGAGTTTGGGTTAGAGAGGCATTATCATTTTTAACTGTAAACTTAAACTTCTTTGTAGAATTAGGCATTTATTCTTAGGTTTGCCATAGAAATAATCAATATACGTGTACTCAACATATTCAGTAATTGTTTCTTTCCATGGCAGGTGGTTCCATGCAGTCCAACCAGAGCACAGGAGATGTACTTGGACTACTATATGAGATTTTGCATGGCTGATGGCGGTCAGAAACTTCTAAAATCTCTGTAGGAGCCCTTTCAGTTGAATAACTAACATATATAGCTAAATTTGTATCTAACCTCTACCAGGTACAGGGTACATGTAATAGATGCATGTCACTCCTCATACAGTATCCAGAAATTGAAGGAATTGGGGGGGGGATTGATTTGCCATTTAAAAAACCCTCTCATTTAGACACCCACTTCTCACTGGATCTGCTTGTATTGTTCATTGTGTGACAAACAGTTAAAGACATATAAAATGTCATATCAGAATATTTTGTCAGTTTGGTAATTAAATTATATTCAGTCTTAATAATGTTTCTTAATTGGTGACATTGTAAACATATCTGACTATTTCTGTTCAGAGAAGATGAACCCATATTTGACCCTACCATTAAAGGCCAAGTTTCAGTGCTAAAGCTACCAAAGATCTTACGTACTACACTGGCAATACTACTGAAACCCATGGCAAGTGCTTATTACATTTCACTCACTTTATTTATACTAGTGAATTATTTGAAGTTAGTGTTTATCAATTTTGTGAATAGACAATAATGCCACTGTTACTTTGTGAACTTAACTGTTTAAAACAAGTGCTTTAATTTTTACTATTGTGTAAAATGCTTGTGAACAATCTTGCTATAAAGAGCTTTGCTGCCAACACTCCCCTTATTGGTCATTGTTTTACATTTAGTGGTTACATATATCACATCTCATTTTTCAGACGCCACTTCTTAGCAGAATGATTTTATGTCTAAATGGATTCAGGTATGGAATGTAAGGAGAGTGATATAGTGTCTGCTTACACATTTTTCTCTTCCATAATGAAAGGTAATATATTTGTTATTGAGGAAAACAGATACATTTGATGACATCAGTTATTCATTCCTTCATGATAGATAATAATATATTTATAAAAAAATGTTTATTTTTGCATAGGCATATTAAAAGGGAGGAGTATGTGCTCTTCCCTTCTTTTTTTTTAATCAAAATGTTATCCTGGCTCATGGAACAAACGCCATTGTGGTGTATATAGAACATACCCATATATACAGGTATATGTGTGTGTGTGTTTACTGGTATATTAATTACTTTGAACAATGAACACATACTTTTTGAAAATGATATGTTTGTCATTGCAGGTCGATCAAAGACATGAATGAGAAAAAATGTGACATCCAGGTAAAACAGGCAGTGAATTTTTCTGAAATTTAATCTGGTCCATGAATGATGAAATGCTCGCACATACACACACACACACACACACACACACACACACACACACACACACACATGCATGCGCAGAGAGAGAGGGAGAAAGAGAGACAGAGTTTTTGTTTTTGACAAAGTATAAATGAAATTGTTAAATATGGTTGGACATGTTTTCAACATTTTCTGCCTGCCAAAATCCCTCAAAGTGATTTGCATAAAATCTTACATAATGTGATAGTTTTGGGAATAGAACTTCATATTTACAATTCTCCAGAGACCTAAATAGTTGTTTGCTTCTTCATCAGATACACATATAGAAGTTCCTAACAATTTTTGCCTTTTAAGGCCAATCATTGACATAACCTTAAATTATTTTAACTTGGCTGTAGGAGTGGCAGTTGAAGATTCTGCAGGATTGGGAGAGGCTTGGTCTAGATGCTGTTGTATGCCCAGTTGCTCCTTGTGTGGCTGTACTGAATGGCTACCCAGCAAAGTGCCTCGGTATGGATGTAAAACCTTGGATAAATAAAACTTATTTGCCCAAGATGCCAACAAATATACTACGTACTACTTGTGATTACTAGCATTACATCATATATAGCCACCATACTTTTTTTAATGTCTTGTTAAGTAAATGTAATGATGTTAATCCTTTCATTTAGGTGCTCTAAGCTACACAGCATATTACAATTTAGCAGACTTTCCAGCTGGTGTGGTGCCAGTGACCACAGTGACAGCAGAGGATGACCAAAATCTCAAGTCTTACTACAATCATGATGTTCTTTGGATGAAAAACATGAAAATGGTAAATACCATTAGTTGATAGTTCACGTAAAATATATCTAACGTAAAATGTATCTTTCCATTCAAATTGGCTGATATTTCTTGTGAACTTACACATTTGTCTGAAATCTCACACACACACACACACACACACACACACACACACACACACACACACACGTAATTGTTAACATTTCTTACATCATCATTCACATAATGTTTGTAGTGTTAGTAAATGCCTAATCTGTTTACAAGGCCTGATATCTGTCACTTTTCCCATGTCATCCAAACTGATGTTTTGGTCTTTGTAGGGTTGTGTTGATGCCATTGGCCTTCCTGTTGGAGTGCAGTGTGTTACAAAGCCTTGGCATGAAGAGTTGTGCTTGAGAGTTATGAGGGATGTAGAAAATGGACTGAAAAAAGATTAATCAGTCAGGTGTTTTCGGTAATATTATAGAAAACATCTGCTGCAGCAATCCAAGTGGGAAAAGACCCAGATTATTCATTACGAGTGACCAAACAATGATCATAATCTTTGCTGACAAACATTGAAATTTGAGAGAGAGAGACTGAGAACATGAAATTCATCTGTTGCGATAATTTGAGGCACTTGCAGTTTTACTCTCAAGGGGTGCTTCTAGAATGTAATTGCTTACAGTGGTTTTAAGGATGTTTCTCTAAAAATTAATTTCAATGTGAAAATTAATTTCCTATGTGAAAGAAAGGTGTCAAAATTGATTATATATATATATATATATATATATATATATATATATATATATATATATATATATATATATATATGTTTATAAGAAATTACCCTTACCAAAAACATGAGTTTTGTAATTTGTTTTGTGGATTCAAACAAGAATCATAATACATGCTTTCTGATGATCAAAAGACTAGTACTTATTAAGTAATTTAAGAACTAAAATGGCTACAGATGTAGCTTCTGAAATTTTAAGAGGTTGTTGATAACGTGTTTACACTGCCCGCTTGGCTGAGCTTGTGGTGAGTGTCTTCCTATGGAACGAGATGTGGTTTCATCCTCATCCATATCAGTCCTTCACAAATGCTTCTTGCTAGCTCCTCGCCTGGCACTCATCACTGAGAGATTTAAGCATGGGGAAAGTACCTGGGCTGGCAGTGAAAGAGACCATTCCCAGAGACTATCGTACTAACTTTGGATCCGAGAGGATTCTCGCGTAATTGCAATTAGCTTGGGTGGCTAGCTTAGATGTCTGTCACACCTGCTGAGGCTGATAGGGGGTAATTAATTATCGTTAAGCAGCTTTAGTGGGCATCACAGATGTTAAGCCGCTTGGGGTGAAAGCAATTTAGTGAGGAACCCCTGTTAGATCGATCTAGGGATGGGAACCCAGTCAAAGATGTTGTGCATATGCTCAATTTCAGTGCCTCATGTGGCAACTCTGGCTGTATCTTCCACAGGATGGTGAGAGCAGCATGGTAACAGCCAGTCTGAATCAGGGTAAAAAAATGTGACAAGCATATTGTTATAAATGTAAACCACACTGAGATGAAGTTCGTAAGTCCAGAGGTGCACCGCTTTAAAACTTTTGTTTTGAAAGATATGTTTAAAATACAGTAGGCTTTACTTTTTCAAGTACTTTCATGATATCATAATTTTTGTTCTGTCAAAACAACTCGTGCCTAAATAATTTCATATTGTATTTTATTGAAACTTGGACAGACTGGAAAGTGAGACATTCAGTTATTATATATACATCAACAGAGCTATATACAATACTATACAGAAAATGTACAAGTATAAATAATGAAAACAGAATTTTAACAAGAAGACAATGAAAAACAATTTTCAAAGATGAAATATAGTAATATATATATATCTTTCTATATTTGAGACACATGCCCCTTTGAAAACATAAGATGAGGGTATGGAGAATTCCTTTAGATACACATCAAAATATTAACAAAGTTAAGGACACACTGAAGCTTATATCTATATGGAAGTATTTGGCCTATTATATGGGCTGCTGATAAATTCTCACATATTGTATATACTGAACTAACATGAATCTGCTCTTTAACATTAATAATCTTCATTTGATTCTTTTCTTCATAAATTATCTCCAAACCAACACAGTTTAAAATGCAGCATAAAAGTGCTATATTAAACAAAACAAAACAAAAAACAACTATAATAAAAAAAATGCTTAGCTTAAAATAGAGAAGTAATGAACTACATCATGACCTATTGAAGAGTGCTTAATAAGTGGTATTTGCTGGGGTACATATGACAGAAAGACTACAGGTTTTATATTAGCACATACATATGCTCATTTTCATACTTGAACATTTGATATGTAAAGTGTTTTTTTTTTTTGTTTTTTTTTGTTTTTGGAAAAGTTACAATTCCAATTAAACTATCCTATAGTGAGGTTTTGAGATTCATTTACTCAAACCATCTTACAAGACCTTTAATAACCACAATCTGCCTTGAAAACAATTACTTTTAACAAAAAAAGGGGCATAACTGTTGATTGTCTAAAGCAAGGTGATGGTCAAGGTAACTACCTGTTACAATGGTCACCCTGAGCTTAATAACCATGGATTAATACAGCATAAGCAGTGATTTTAAGAGACTAGTGAGTACCAAACTAACAATGCTTTAGGTAACGCACATGGTACCTAGACAGCCAATATTACCAGTGATGATGTATATTAACTTAACTACATTTTTTGCCAACAAACTAAAGGAGTCAATATGTAACAAGGAATGAAAAAAATTAACTGAAAGAACACCCAGTGTTTCTTCAGAAAAACAGATTGAACTAAACACCCTTACTGGGTGAAAACATCCCATTAAAAACCTCCATTAAAGGAGATATTCGCACAACTATTTATATTTACATTAAATAACCCACATTTTATAATTATTTGGAGAACAAAACCCTTACTTTCTTTACCATATAAATAAGAGAGAGCCTAGTCTAATATCTGTCTTTTACAGGAAAAACATTATGTACTTTAGCACACACTGACTGATAAACAGGACTAGCCTATAAATTTGACAATTCAAATGAATAACGATACCTTCAAAATGTTTAACAAACTAACAAATCCCAAGAAATGTTACAAGGCCCTTATTGGAATTTTTTGGGGAAAAAGAATGTTTTCCATTTTCATGTTTGATATTATAATATATTAGGTAAAAATTAGTGATATGCTCTTACAAAAGACCAGAGGGCTAAGATTATGTCAACAACAGAATCATGTAATTGTAGCTTAATGCAATCACCTGTCAAAGTACTATCAAGCTGTCCATTAATAATTTTTATTTACATTTATGAAATAATTATGAAATAATTATCCCGGAAAACCTAATTCACTGAGACCAATGAAAGGCTTGGAGTTGTGCTGCCATACCTAAAATCCACACAAGGTATTAGGAAACAAGCAAATATTATGCTGACCTTTCTTACCTACTGTCAATATATATATCTGAAGACTTCATCACAATAATATGCCTCTTTAGTAATATCTGTTAATAGTAAAGGACACAGGAGGTAAGGATACAGAGAAAAAAAAGAAGATGTAATGTACATGAAACAGCCATTTAAATGCTTGAGATTTACCTGTAAATCAGTTCAACTGCTGTGCCACCTGATATTTATAGTATATACTTCTAAGAGGTTTTGGCACAAAACTATGCAGGGCTTTCTGTTATATATTTTTTGTCTCGAGTCCTTATCTCTGTATATACCATTATATATCAATCATGAGTATACACTTGACACCCAAAGTAGTGATTACTAAATTTTAGTAATTTACAACATCCCCGCATTTCTACCATTGACATTTTCTTCCATATTTTTGCATTCCATCAAGCACACATTGCACAGGAGTACCTTGGATACATTCCAAAAATACTTCCGGACAACATGTCTACCTCACTGACTCCTTTTCTTATAGACTTCTATGATGACAAACCTACACATGAAGCCACTCCCTTAGCTCTAGTCCTTCAATCATACTGAACCTATGAGTGATGCCCCTCCCCCTTGTGTTCCTCATCTTCCAATGTCAGTTTGAACTGTATACTGGCAGAGTCCGAGTCTTTACATCCTGGGCTCACTTCCTCTTGCACGTTGTCCAGGTGTTCAGAGTTTATGTTTGAACTTTCATTGGTACGTGATTGCTTGTTGACAAAGCTCCCTGAAGGACTGAGGGGGATCATGCTTTGGTACCAATCTCTGTTATCTTCCAGTGTGTCTAAAATGTCCTGAGCATCAGGGTGCACAAGGTCTGCCCATGTCTCCCACAGAGGGTGAACTATATAGTCTATGAAGCCAACCTGATTGAAAGGTGAGAAATACAGTCAAGGTGAAAACAAGGAAAAAAATCTTTCTTTCGCTTATTTTTAATTGTGAAAAAACTCTGTAAACTATGAAGCATTTTAGAAGTATAAGTATTTCTAACACATGTTATATGTTATAATTTTGACTTTTTGGTTAAATTTCTTTTGACTGCTTTATACCAGTTGGCAAATTAGGTAGCAACAAACCTGTGATTTCTCCACAGTGGCATTGTGCTTATCACACATTGGGCTGATATCTAAGTCCTTCTCTCGCTCTATGTCTCCTTGACGGAAAAACTCATCCATGATTCTTGTTGTCCACTGCTTGTACAGGTCCAAGGGTTTGGTTGGGTTGCTTAGATCCGAACAGTGGACCATGTTTTGTAGAACCTACAAAAGACAACAGAATAGTGTAATTCATGTGAACAACCCTAATTTTTTTTTTAATAAGTGTCTAACCTGTGTTTCTCATGGGTTTCATTTGAACCAAAAATTGATAACATTTGCATTTTGGAAAATAAAATCCTTCCCTAGTATATATAAATGGCTAATAATTTCAAGAGCGAAAGTTTTGTTATAGCCAGCACTCATATTACCTGTATTCTGTCAGTGTAGTTGTCTAGAAGAAGAACACCTGAACCAGCCACCTTCTTGGTTTCAACCATTGTTTTCAAGTCTGCCAGCAGACTCATGTGCTTGGACATATCAGTAGCCAGCACCTGGATGGGGTAAACAAGTGAAAAACAAACATTAATTAAAATGTACAGTATATGCCCAATTCCATGAAGAATGAATTACATTTAATTTCTTAGCTGATTCATGCATATAATTTTACAGGTGAATTATACCCAATCTGGCCATGGAAATTCTAGGATAACATCACACTGTATGCAATACATTCAGACCAGCAAAAATGAATATTTAAACATGAAGAAACAACACAAAAAGAGAAATAAAAATTCACCATGTCAATGACCATCCTCCTCAATGTCTGTCTTTGTTTTTTGTTTAAGTTAGCAAATATGTCACAGTTTTCTTCTGTTAGTAATTTGAAGGCCACAGCCAAATGGTGATTCTCTAAAACTGACTCATCATTGTACATCAAGGCTAATTCTGAACCTGGAATAATAATGATTTAATCAAAAACTACTTCAAGCTCTAATACAGCATTCACTAACCACCTTTCACTTGAACCAGTTGCATTTGCAAATATGCAGGAAGAAAACCAGACAATATGTTAAAAATGGAGTTTAAATTTTCACCTGAATTAACTCAGTGACCTTTAATGAGATGTAATTAGTTTGAATATGAGCGTGAAGAGACGTACTGGTATTGATAAGGAACTGATTTGTGACTCCTGGGTGATCAACATCATGTATTGCACATGCAAATATTGCTGCTAAAATCTCCAAGTCCGTAAACACATTCTGAAAAAGGAAAGAAAAAATGAGTTAATTGCAAATTTTATAAAAAAAGATTCTTCTTCTGTTATTTGGTTCATTTTTTAAAAAAACATAGTATTATATTGTTAAAATAATATTCTTAAACTTAGTTTTAACTAAATTGTTGTTGAAATCACCTCATTATATCACTGAACTTATTAAAAATTTCAATGACATAATGAACTAATTTCAGCAAAATAATTTATAATTTATTGAAGTTAATTATCAACTGTGCCAAGAGTAAGAACCCCACCTCTAGAGCTGGTGCCGATAACAGGACGTGAGTGGATTGAGTTACGTCCGCTGCATGAACGTTGTTATGGTATGGAACATCACGGCGATAATGATCTTCTAAATGCATCAAGTACGTGAGAAGTGTCTGTGGGGGAATCTGAAAGTTCTTCAACAATTCCCTTTCCTGGAAAAGAGAGAACCATACATCAAACAGATTGTCTGCTATGCGTTGGTAGGTTAGCTTACAAAGTTGAACTTTAAAACAAGACAAAAAAATTATTGCTAACTTTTACTATTTTTGAATGAAAAATTGTATTTCATGTCATATTGATGTGAGTAGTGAAAACCTTACCCTGAAAACTGTATACACCACACAAGTCAAGGGTCTGTTTTTGGAGTATTCTGCTATTTTAAATATGTCCACACCCCACTTGTCTATATCATTTAACAACTGAAAAACAATGATGTACATTTTCTAAATGTTGAGATATAATGTTGAGATATGGGGATCTAAAGATACAGTTGAGATTAAAGTATGTAGAAGTACACTTCTGTTCCACAACTTAAAATTAAGTTATTTTTTTTCTCTTTCAAACTTCAGGGCATTAAAAGAGGTGCCGTGAGTATCAGTAAAATAATTCATTCTTTTTTTCAAAAATCACTTGTCCAAGTAAAATAAAATAAATGACACTGAAAAAAAAAACAAAAAACAATGGGATTCTGATCAGATTATTCCTACCTTTCCTAAACCATCTTCATTTGCACATTCAACTCCAAAACGAGGAACAGAACCTCCAGTGAAGCTGTTGGCATGTTTCAGTTTTCTCACTCCCATGATTTGAGACATGGGAGTCTTCTTGTCTTTTATCTCTCTGTTGTATTTGTTGCTCTGATTTTGGTTGTGCTCATGATGATCATCCCCCTTCATCACAGGAAGATCCATTTCTTGTTGTTTATCTGAAAATATGACTCACCACTTTAGAGAATGAATTCTATGTAATATATTTTGAAATGTCAAATTTACTAAGAAAGCAATCATTTGTCATAGGACTGTTTAACTAAATAAAATTTAACTAATGATGATGCACATGCTAAGATCTCTTACCTAGAAATGTGCTGCAGATGTATTCTGATATCTGGTTGCCTGATTTGCTGGACTCTGCAAAGTGGCTTAGTTCACGATTCAGCATCCTCTTAAACTGTAATAAGAAACACACTTTGTCAAAACACATTCAAAATCACACAATACGCCATCAACTGTTAAGATTTGATGTATAATCTTTTTTAAATTACAACAGAGTAATGGTATTATGAAGGCCTTCTCAATTAACAACTTTTTTGCTACTAATGAGTATATATATATATCCACTAAGAAAAAAAAACAGTCACCTTGCTGGAAGCCATATCTGATACAGATCTGTGCGTTTGTATTGTCTCCAACTGGTCTAAACACCAATCTAATTCTTCCAATGTCTCTACAGAAAGCTTAGTAAAGGCTTCCTCTGTAAAACGTGAAGGGATATATATATAAGTATAGAAAAAACATTTTAAGTTTCAAGCAATTTAAAGCAAGCATTCTTTACCCTATTCATACTCCTCAAATTTGAAGAAAATTATCTTGTAAGATGCTTTGGCACAACTGAAATTCAATGTTCACTAATAAACTTACCAGACAATTTTGGAGTATTCAAATTCTGGTGCTGGTTCATTGTATTACCACTATGTGCTGAACCCCTACGTGTTCTGAAACGAATTATAAAATACTTTCATAACACAGAAAAACACTGATTCTGTTCTGAAATGTATTACTCGCAAACTACATTTGGAGGCATATTCTTCTCATTTTATCTGAGTAACGTAAGCAGTACTGTCAGAAATCAGCACAGGATGGAGTCACTTCGCCTCCGCTCCAAGACATTTAGAGGGAAGTCATAATGATGGCTCCTGAAATCAGCAGGGCATGTATTACTGCACTTAGAGGTGGAGGGATGCATCGAAGAAAGAAGGTGTTTGTGGTCTAAATACGATATGTCTCGTTTTCTGGAGTAACACACGGAAGTCCGGTGCTAGATTTACGCAGGGGCTGTGATTTATGGTTTCTGTCGAGGGCAGTAGGTGATGAGGGAGAAGATCATTCAAAACCAAGTAAGCTTAGGGTTATGAGTAATATTATCTGATTAATGGGCTTATCTAATTGGGCACCCATGTTTTTAAGGTGGTGTACCTCTAATGTGTTCTTCCTCATGGATAAGGACTCCAACTTTGTTTATTTATTTCACATATTTGCAAGGTAAGTTGCAACCAGATGTGTTTTGCTATGTAAGTAGTTTACACTTAATGCTTGAATTTTCCCACTTCAGGTAGGAACATGAATTATGGACGGAACATGCTGTAACCAGGAAGCAACTATTAGCTCAGCTGCATGAACTTGCAAACACGTTGTGGCTCATTCCTGTTGATGTGAATTAAGCACTGACACCACCTACGCCCACCTGTTTTCCCTCCACCTTTGGTCTGCCAATGAATATAATGTCATATTATGTTTTCATCTGTATTTGGTTCATTTGTCTGTTAGTAGATGTAATAATCTTGACAATTTCTTTTTAATTTTCAGGATAGATAATTATTTCTTAGTAAAGCTACATGTACAGCCACAACTATGCCACTATTCTTTGTGTGACTTTACTTGAGTTTTCCTCAATATCATAATTCAGATTGCCTTTAATGTGATAAGTGGCTGCATGTATAGACCATCGATTATATCTTGCTTAACTCTCCATTAGACCAGTTTACTGAGTGGTAATAAGAAACATGCAACCTACTCCTCAGCTTCGTGTCCTCAGTCAACTTCACATGTTTGTGAATGTGCAGGAGAATATATATATCTGTGTCAGTGCTTTTACCCAAAGATACAGGATGTGCATGTTACACCCTAAAGTGAACTTGTGAAAGGAAATTACATATACCTACGACATTTTCAAATTACAAGAAAAGAACAGAATGAAACAGACCATTTACAGAGGCACATGCAAGTCCAACTGATATGGGAAATATGTCCTACCAGTTTACCTGTTAAGCATAGCAACAAATTACATTGTATATTATGTCTACTGGGCCGTGGCAATAGTCTGAAGGTGAACCTTCAGATCCAATGAACCCATGACTGAAAATTGATGAAAATGCTACAATTTTTCAGACCAATGAACCTTGGGACCAATGAACTTTTGGACTGTCGAAACACTCTTGTGTCTACTCCACTGCCTTGAGTCAAATTTTGTTCATGGCTGTGTATGATGACTTAACAGATAAGTAACAGATAAATTGTTCTACAAATACAGGTGCACTAATAAAAGTATAACATTGCACTAAAAATCAAACACCAAAAACTCCCCTTATCCCATCACAGTGAACACAAAGCAAATAATTATTTTTGCTTTTAAATTCAGTGAACTTTTTTACATTGCCAATCATAATTTTGTTAGTCTTTTCCCTTTTTGTTTGTTTATCAAATTTTTTTGCACTGTGCATGCTTAAGAAAATCATGACCCTTATGAGATGCTCAGTCCGATATCCTGGTCCTTTGGAGAGCAGCCAGCACACTCAGACACTTGGCGCTACATACATCATTCATTCAGCTCACATACAGATCTAGATAGTGAACAGATTGATACTTTTCCACATGAAACACTAGGATAATGATCCTGGTAGTGGTCAGAGTCTCATCATGAACCAGTAGAAGGCACCGTGGCGCCTCCACCACACAGGTGTTCATGCAGACATTGTTTTGGGAATTTAAGTATACACGATATCTAAAGTTGGAGGTGTCATCTTTGCTTCTTGCATTCAATACCAAGCTGATGCAGAATAATGATCAGAATAATAACAAGGAGCACATGACACTCACTTTCCCTACAACACTGCACACAGATTATAAATCTCATTAACATTCTAGTGTCACAATTATAGAGCTGTGACAGCCATTACTGGATTTTGAATGTCTATAAAATGACACTAAATTCATTATTTAATGATATTATGAGTTAAATGATACATTATTATTATTAGTTTAAAAATAATAACCACAACCTAAAAACATACAAAAATAAAAACACTCACTTATGCTCACACCATACAGAGATTGTAAAACAAAAATTACATTTTTATCAGCCGATGGCATTCAGTCAGAAGCAGTGACAGATGTATTGGTGTATTTACAGTGGGATATCACCCAAGATAACCCAGTATTGTAATTTAGTACAAAATCTAGTGAAATTTCCGGGATTTGGAGGAGAGTGGGGCACATCAGAAATAACAGCAGTCTGGAATGCCATGCAACATAATGAAGTGCAGAATTTCACCACAGATATTTTTTAAAAGTTCTGTTGAATCACAGTCTATTGCACAAAGGTGCATGTATAAATCTGCAACATTTAACTGCCACTGTTGTACTGCTTTCTAAGGTAAGAAGGCATTCCTGGTATATAAAATTTACCATTTTAACTTGAAATTTAACCCAATCTCATGCAAATTCTGGTACACCTCATGTATAGTCATGCAGGGCTGAAGGACTTGCTTTAAGCCCGTATGATTCCCACTTCCCCATATTATGACGCTTTTTCATCATATCATATACCAAGCAAATTCCTGCCTTAAATGCATGCATCCAATAATAACAGATGATTTGAGAATTATACCTTTAAAATTCATAAGCTGTTTAACTGCAATTGTCTCTATACAAGTGAGTTTACTTACTTGCTTGTTGGAGCATTTGTGAGGAGAATATAGTTGTTCCGCACACTGCGTAAACTGGCCAAAATCTGGGCAAACGGAGTCACAATCAAGTCATCTGCATGCCTGAAAATAAATAATACTCATTTGAAACTGTATGAAGATACAGATTATGGGTTAGTTTTTCATATTTTGTAGGTAACTGTATCAGTGGACTGATGAGATCAAGCTCTAATGCCTATTATAAACAAAACTTTCCTCTGTAATGACTATTGATGAAATGAGGGAGGAAAACATTTTCCTGTACATATTTAAATATACAAATTAAGTTCAGTTAATATGTCATATCCCAAGTGCTCTACAACATTTACACAGTGCCAAACAGAATAACACACAGTAAGACTTTCCCATTAACTAACACACAATGCCATAATGAAAAGAAGTTCTGATAAATCTTTAAGAGGTTTGCTAACTGAAATCCATCAAAAGACAGCATATAATACCCTCCTGCACACTGTCAATATCCATATATCATCATACAACTTACAATTCCTTTTGCTTCTATCTCAAACATCAAAGTCTGATTCTCTTCAAAGATCAATCAAGTTTAGATACATGCAACTCAAATGCAGCAGCAACATGTCTATACACCTACCTAAAGTGCACGGCTGGTGTCACAGCCAGTGTCTCTACTATTAACCACATCACGATATACCACTAGTCTAGATCAATCTCCACATATGGGATATATATCCTAGCTGCTTTGATGACTTTCCAATACAGAAAGAAAACACATGCACATACTTCATGCCTCACTCTCAAAATGCACCTGCAGCTCACAGGTAGACTTTCTTTTAACAAGGTGTAATTGACAAGAATGGAAGACTATCAGGACACCGGAAACTGACTTGAGATAAAAGATAAGAAGTCAACCACAACAATTGAGCGGTAAACCTATGATTTACCTGATTAGGGTCAGAAGTGAAGGCTAATGGGAAATTCAAATGCTACATACTCATTGCATCAGATGAACAATAGATGGCATGGCGTGTGGGTGTATTTGGTTTTATAATCACTGGTATATCTATGATATATCAAGAAGCAGGGCTGACGCAGTGCCCATCAACACACACCCTGCTTTGCAATACAAATAAGGTACAGATGAAGGCTTTTACATCAATTATATTTAAATATTTGCCTTTTCTTTAAGTGTAAATCACCAAAATATTGAGCATACCAACCCTGATAAAAAGAAAACTACAAAAATGTCACAGTGATGTTATTTATATTGAAAAAGCTCACATCTCTTTACACTCAGTCTTTTACAGACAAGTTACAAGGCTTGCCAGAAACAGGACTTATACAGCGAACTCACAATGCATTTCTACTGCTATGCAATATTCCCAATGCTTCAATATGTATGTAAACCTTCCTTACATCAATCACTTCCTAATTTTGCATGTCTTATTTCATTGAAATAATCCAGGACCTGGACTTCTAAAACAGTTCAATGATTTCCTTGTTTTTAATTATTTTTATGTCAGTCAATCCATGGCAAAATTAATCACTGCAAATATAATGGATGTTGAAGTGACAGCAAGAGATTCTTGTTCTCTCAGAGGAGGAAACTCAATACATAATTTAAGTCATTTCTTTAGCCTAGAACAGGATAGTGCCACTGAACAGATCACAGTAGTATGGGCCATGGCAGGGTAACACAGAGGCAGTTACGCAGAACTGAGGCAAAAATATACTTAAAGAAATGTAATTACAGTCTCCCTGTTGACACACTGTAAAGGTCCCCGTGATCAAGTTGATTAAGATTTAGAGAAGTTTTTTTTTCTTAATCTAACCATAAAGAGCCTTGTAATGTGCTCTCATGAAAAAAGTTATTTGCAGTTAAGTTTGAACTTTGCCTGTGTTATCTTCAACATTATTGCACTTTATAAATTAGTTCCTTTCACAATATCAGTCAGAAAGATAGTTGCATAATATTCAATCCTCTCCTTTCAAAATGCAACCTCATTCCATCTGGATCCCTTTTCTGAGTATCTTTTGAGTAATTTTCAAGTACAAATTCAGAAACCAGGGTTATTTATTTAGAAGAGCCATCCTGTTCATCTTATCATTATCATCACCAAGTCCCATCAATGGTAATTGTATTCCAATCCTACTGCTCAGCTGCCAGCCAGCCAGAAATCAATAGAGAACAAATACATTTCAATACTGCAGTTTTCCCGAATATTGACTGAAAGAATTGGAGCAGAATGAGTTGGCCATGGTTTTTCCAATGTTTTCATACTTTCATAAGTTATCTGCCCAACATTGCTCCAGAGAACTGTCTTTTTGATGAAACGTATTGGTGAAAAATTTACAAAAAAAAAACAAAAAAACAAAAAAACAAAAAACAAATGACCTTGATATGATATTCATATAATTGTGATCTACCACCCTTATTCAGTAGCAACTTGAACTCGGTTTCCATTACAGCAAATATTGATAAAGCTAACTGAAAAAATCCAATATTTCAGGGCCCTTGAGCTCTTTTTGTTCTTTTAATCATTCCTGCTTTGAAATTGTTGCTGGTTCAGAGATCTCCAACACGAAAAAGCTCAGCCCATTTTTTTTTTCACTTCAAAATCCATGGCAGTGTCCTCTTTTGATGGCAACTTGATCTGAAGTTGGATGGACTTGAATGTTGCTCTGATGATTGGGGGCCTGATGACATTTTACTTTCTGAATGATTTTTCCTCTCTATAAAATACCATGGTAGTCCCTGGTGTCTACATGGAGATACTCAGCAGACAATATGCCATACCCTGGTTTCAGATAATCTACTTGGTCATGGAAAGCTGGGAGATATATCACAAATCAAGGTATAATCAAAATGGAGAAAAAAAAAACATAGGCCAAATGCAGGGTTAATTTTCCTACTTTTTTAAGATTTTGAAATTTGCCAAAAAATTGGATTTATTGTTTGTTCTGCTGTTAACAGAAGAATAATAGCTGAAAACAGGTCTGTAAGTGCATCTGTCCTGAGAAAAACAACGATATATTGCTGTTGTAACTAAATGTTCTCAATGTTTCGATTCCTGTTTGATAAACTAGATAGATGCACTGATCCAACCAATGAAAGGTTTACAGGTGAAACCCTTCATGAATTAATGAACCTTCATAAATGAAATCTGAAAAATGCATTGTATAGGTGACACTCTGTCACAAACTTTTGATGCTTAAAAAAATACTTTCTCTCATTTTTGGGAATTCACCATTCTCTTACCTTGATAAATAGCTGAGAGTTATTTTTTCTGAAAAAGTGTATCTAGTATAGCACCTATAGACAAATTTTAATTCAGTGCAAAGCTTTTCCAGCCAAAAGGAAAGTCAAAGTGACCCCCCTTCTTGCTTTCTGGCCTGGTCTGCCTTGACAAGTTGTTAATAAATGCCATTTGAAATATATCTTCATGTTAAATGTCCATGTTATATTCTTTATGATACTCAATAAGTCATTATGATGACTGAAAAAATGACAGACCGGGTCAACAAATTTGTCAACTCCAATTCAGCAGACTAGATGTCCCCTGATAGTAGACTAATGAGGAAGAATAATACATATCAGAACATGTGACATGGCAAGTTTGGCTTACAAACAAGTGCCATGGTATTTACATGGCGTCAACTCCTGATATGAGGTCCACATTCAGATGTTGTAGGCTGATGTCCACAAACAGGGGAAACCATGAAGAAAATTATACATATTTCATATTAATTTTCATTGTATTTTTCTACATTTTGTCGGAAAAAAAAATTGTACTTAAAATTCATGTGGTTAAATAATCTCAAATATCTTTACTTTTGTTTGGTTTTTGGCTAGTATTATTTTAAAAAATTGCAAACTCGTTTAAATAATGCAAATATGTTAATTTTACATAATGGGGTAATTTTTCTTTTGAAAATTGTCTTAAAGGTAATGACCTTGGCACTTGCCAACTTAGCCAAATTAGCCAAATTAGTCTTTTTTTATATAACCAAATTTATGAAATCTAATTTATTTAATGCAAAGAGAGTAATTTGAATCTACACCTAGAATTTTTAAAGAAGTATTTTCATCACCTAATTTGACCCTGCAAAACCTGAAGTGGCATTACAGGTGGTAATACTACAAAGTATGTCTTGATGTTTTGATATCTCAAGTATTCCTAGTATTCACACATTCAACAACTATTTCTAAGGCAGTGATTACCTGAAGCTGAACCGACTGTAGCTACTAAGACAAGATGCTCTGACTGTCCTAGGCAGTGACTGTGACCCTCTGATGCAAGAAGTCCCTGCACTCCTAGGAAGAGACTGTGAACCTCGGTAAGTTCCACGACAAAGTTGACACGGAGGCATTGGTCTGGCTCCAATGAATGCTAGACAGACTATGAGCTACGAGTGTCGAGGATTTGACTTTTACATATCTACAGTAGTTGATTTTTCACAAACAAGAAAAAAGTGAGACTGGCTTAATCTAATTTAGAAAGACTTCAAATATTGACGGCAGTTCCTGAAATAAATAGGATGATTCTTTTCCTCCAAACAACACATCACTTACTCAGCCTATGGAACAAAAAACTAAAAATCATTAGAAACGTGGTTAAGAAACCATATTTCAACATCGAGATCTAATTTTGTCCATTATCTAGGCCCAGCCATATTGAACGCTGACAACTTTGCCAGAAATGAAAAAAAGAGGAAAAAATTACCTGATGTGCCAGAAAGAATGGTCATTCTCTGAAAATTTAAAATGGGTCCTTTTTTCAGCCATCAAGCTAGCCTCCGGGATGCAGGTCATTATTGAGCAATCTGACTTGCAATTCTTGAAAAGCAACCAATGAAAATTTATTCATTTTCACATCTCTGGTTTAGTGAAAGTATTGATCTGGGAGCCAGCAGCTATGGAGCACAAATAGATGGATAATTTAATGATCAGACTTGCTTAAATTTCTGATCAAATACTGGCCTTGATAAAATGCATCAAATTCAAGCGATCAATCCATTGGTGAAAAGCACAGATAATATGTGCAGCATAAAATTGAATCTCCAAGTTCTCTCACAGCTCTTCAAACAACCAGAATTCTGGTAAATGACACTGAAAAGAATCACTGATGCAGTTGCAAACTATCAATATGTCTATCCAAGCACAGAAACCCAATTATGCCGAAGCTGAAGCAAATTCAGAATTTTGAATGCCAAGGTACTCCCTCTAGAATTGAAATACTTTATTTTCATGGAAAGATCCTCAACCAGGAAATGTTACTGATGGTAGACTGCACAAGGTATTAGTAAACAATCCACATAAAGCTTCTACTGTATATCTTCATGTTTCATCATGTGTGCAAAGTGGACATCTACATTCTCCCTAACATCATTGCATGATAAACTGAAAGCATTTTGGTCACAAATACTGTACTTATGCAGTCTCACACCTTGTGAAATGAATTTTAGAACTTTGTTTTATGTATGCAGGAACCAAGACCATGTCTTTGGAGAGCATTCCATCTATTAAATTTAACTTTTTTTTTGTTTTTGAGACAAAGACAGAAAATAGTTTAGACTTCAAGCCAGTGTGAATATATGCAGATAGTGGTTAATTTTCTTGTATGTAAAACATTAATTCAAAGAGAAATACACAAAATTCTGAACGTCATGTTAGATGTAGGATGACTTTCCATCAAAATTCCATCAAAAAAGGCTATTAATTAATGACTAGGGTCTTAATTTATGAAATCCTTTCATACATAAAGAGCAACCTTTTCAAAATTAATCAAAAATTCAATTCAGTTACCTTTTACCTCTTAAAAGACATCTGGTTTGCTCATAGAACATGTAACAGAAGTTAGGTTTGAAGCTGAGATGAATGTTGAGAAATATTTATTTAATATAAAAAACTCAGTACTTTAGACTTAGACCCCATTCCCACAGATTTTAGATCGATCTATCCCTGTGGGGAGTCTCACTAGATTACTGTCAGCTTAGCTGGCTTAAATGTCTGTCCTGCCTACTAAAAGCTGTAAGGGGGTAATTAACTACCGTGTGCACTCGGCTGACTGCTATTTAGTGTGAACCCCCAGGGAGTTAGGTCGATCCGGATGGATTGATCTAAATCTCCAGGAATGCATTCTAAGTAAAGAATTTCATTAGCCATGTTATACACTAAGGTGGTGTTGCCCTATACCGTTTTCTCTTAGAACAATGCTCCCCACAAAATGATAATCTCCAAGAATAGAGATTCCCTGGATAAATTATCATTCCATATAAAAGAGGGTAGACAGTTATTTTCTAGCATCATTAATAACAACAACAAAAACAATACACACATACAGTTTTTTTTACTTATATGAACAAAAGGATTGTGGTAGATGTACTCCATAATTTTGTATCATTAAAACAATGTATCTGGATGTGCTCCAACTTCACTAACACATTCTCCCTATCCCTATTACAGTTGGTAAATTGACAAGTCTTTTAATATATATATATATATATATATATATATATATATATATATATATATATATATATATATATATAATGGCTTAATAAATTTCACCATCAATATGCAAAAAATGTATAATGATCTTCTAGGATGGTTAATATCTCGTCCTTTTTTTAATATATAAAACAATGAAATGGTGTGACCTGTAAGTTCCATCATGACAATAACATCAATGTTTTCAAGCCAATTAGATTAGCATGATCAACACTTCATGAGTTTTTGATTCTAGCACAGAAAACAACAGCAATAGCAAATACTCAATGACTTAATCAACAGATCATAAAGCTATGGGTGATGGCACAGTTCCCAACTAGAGAAGAGAGTGCAGACCTCTGCCAACGCAGCTCAATTCTCATTAATATAAATTAATTAAGAAATGGATCACCACCAAAATCTTATTAATTCTGAGTTGGCACCTTTTTGATCTTTCCTGAAATGTTATCAGAATATGTCTCTTACTCTTGGGTTAAGGGTATTAATCAACAAACCAACAAAGGCATAGACATAACCTCCTTGGTTGAGGTAAAAAAAAAACTTATTTATAAATCATGTAACACTTGGTCTGGGATATGTACTTTGCAATTCTGTATAATAACTGCACTTTTTCATTCCTATCAGATATAAAATCCATGAATGCAGAAATACTTTAAGATGACATGATACAGGGCCTAATCTGAATACATAAAATGGAAAAAATGCCAGAATATACTGAACTACAAAAGGAATTGAGCTAGATTAAAAGAATGCTAAAATAATTGTCCACCTAATTATCATAAGTTACTAAATGTGAATAAAAGTATCAATTAATAAGGTCTGTATTCTTATGAATATAGGAAACATAAGTAAAAATAATCCCACACATTGTTTTCTGACATTCAGTAATTGTCATGTGTATGTGACTTTCAGCATGGAAAAGTATAAAATATGAGCATGTTCTGCAATGTTGTCGTCTGATTTCAGGACTTTGAAACCAGAAAAGTTTTTCACGGGGCTTCTCTTAAATAAAAAAATATCATTTGGACCTTTTTGTTATGTGACTGACGTCAATGAAATGATCACAGAGGCAGACACCCTGTTTACTACATCTAGATAATTACTTTATACATATCATTTACACAAGTCTGTAAAATATATAGTCTGGTTTAAACAAACTTGAAATTTTCCAAGCTATAACAGGTAGGCATTATTTACACTATAACGAGTCCTTGAAGCATTTAAGAAAATAAATATACTTCATGAACACATATTAATTTCAAAACTATGTGCAAAATGGACAGAAAACAACAAGATAATGGATTTTACAAACAAAACTAACTTATATTCAAATGCTGTCCTTTGATGTCAGACTAGCACTTTGCAACAGATTTGATTTCCTAGTCTACCTTTTTAATAACTTCTACATAATGCAATTCCAGGGTATTTGTGCACTCTAAAGTCACAACTAAAAATGTGGAAAAAATCTACATCATGGCAGTCTTCAAAGTCTTGTAGACACAATGTTAAAATGATATGATTATTAATGGCAATAAAAGAATTAAGAGTATCCTTGGTGAAACATATATGCTGGAGAGTCAACTTCAAAGCTTTTCGCTCAGACAGTTTTGAGTCATATCTGCCATTTTCTTTGTGTCCTTTATTTACAAAACATGTGGCTATCTCAGTGATTTAATAACTGCACATTTTAAAATTTCCTCTACAGAAAACATTCAATTTAATTATTCAGCACATTGAATTGAACCATGTTTGGTATTGATGGCAAAGCTCTTCAATGATTGATAACATATGGTTACTATTGTGGCAGTGCACGGATAAATGTAATGCAGCTGTATTAAACTATACTCATTATACATATATCATGTACAACACAAAACTTGAAGATGGTTGAATGCAGAAAATGCCGCAGCTTACTGTTGTTGCCAAGTTTGTTTTTGACTAAATAAAGATAAATAGCATATTAGCAGCAGAAAGGTAGAGGAGAAGAAAAAGTAACTAATTACGAGAAAAAACAGGAAGGAAACTTTAAACCTTTCACCACTTCTGAGTAAAGATACCATGGTTGCATTACAATAAATGAAAACAAATAATAAAAAAGAATGAAAGTTGACGAAAACATAGACTAACTATTTCAGCATAAATATTTTAATAACCAGAAACAGTGTCTGTCCATAAAAAAACTGTAGATTTAACAACTGCACTTGTATTTAAACCCTGCATACATGTATGACATCAATAAGTTTAAAGACCCAACTCCTTCAGTTATGGCCCCTGCTCCAGCGGCACAGACAGATGTAGGCAATGGCAGGGATACACCCCTTTACATCACCAAGCTGTTACTTCCCTGAACCATTACTAACTGGAATTGCTACTCCCCTATAATACAGAATCTGTCAAGTAAAAACACAACATACAAACCATAATTCTCCATTACAAAAACCTTACTATAAATCTTTTTCCATAAATATGCCTTCCTGGGCCTAAAAGTAACAAATAATTTAAACTGAATTCAGAAACTGATAAGTGGGAGCAACAGTGCAAGGGCATATCTATGTGGGTAAATCACAATTTTGCTATGGAGGATAATGATGTGGGCAAGTAACAATGTGGGGGAGGGGGGGGGCAAAATGAGATATTCCCTACTACTGACTTTGTACAAAATAAGGGAAAACACCTTTTATACCTAAAGTCTTTCCAAAACACATGCCATTTTTAAATAATTTTCTACTATTGGTAAATAAATCTGGAAAAGTGGAGCAAAGGCATTTAACATATATCTTTAACTAAATGTCAATATTTATATTTCACTTTTTATCAAAAATTTCACTTTCACTTTCTTCAGTCCACCTACACAAAAGAAGTAAAATACCATGATATCCAAAGCTACATTCTCCATTTTTTGTCAGAGGTGTGAACTGACAATTAATCTCTATTTTATGATGGAAAACCAGAAACCAGCATAAAAGAACTATCATGACAAAGGTGTGTCAATGAATATTTGATATGCAGCAGCTTAGTTTCTGACAATCAAGTGACAGCTTCTCAAGCTCAGCAGTAGCGGAAGAGCACGGCATCCTGGTGTAGGGTAGAGATTGTTTAATTCATTCAATTTCCAAGATGATTATTAACCCCAGATAACACTGCCTGCCTACATGCAAGCTGCACTCACCTATTTGTTCTTTATCCTAGGTATTACAATTTAGAATAAAATATTGAAAAAAAAAAAAAAAAAAACTAAACAATATAACACTTTGGCAAAGACACAGATTCAAAAATACATAATCTTGAAATTCAAAAACTGGTTTAAAAAATTCAATTTTATAATGGTTCAAACATGCTTTATCTAAATTGGTGATTAAGAGGAAAGTGTTGAAATGAGGAATTTTTTCTTATAGAAAGGGCTTATGTGTATTGTATGCTCTAAATACTAAACTGGTATGGGGAAAGAAGAAGCAATAAGTCGAATACCTTTTCCTTTTAAGTTACATGTCCTCCAATAAAAAATATCAAGGGTCTCATTACTATAAATTTTCCAACACACACACGGCCAGAATCACTCAAACTCCAGTAAAACTAAACCAAGTTGGTGACCTCTCCAGGGTAACATCATCATTCAGAGGGTGGCTCTGCTCAAATGAACTTTGATAAAAGAACCCAACAGACTTCAAAACCAGGACACCTGTATTCTTAATTCCTTTTTATTGCATTTGTTCCATTAACAGCTTTAAAGTTTACTCATCAGATGAACCAAAACGAGCCCAGCAAATGGTCCAATATTTGCACTGCCAATGGGCACACATGTTATTCTCTATATTAGGGTGAATATTTCATTTTTCTGCACTACAGGTAATACACTGCTGGTACACATTTGCAGGTGTTTACTGCTGGAGTACGGGTGCAATAAAACATCTAGAACTTGTCATTCTGCCCATGTTTAAACAATTAAAGCTACTGCTATTTGACATGTTCATTACAACATCTAAGCACTTATACTCAGTTTAAATAAACATTTGTAAACCAAAAAATTAATTTTTTGAATCTTCCTTGAAATAACATCTCTTTCATTTTCCTTGAGTGCATCTCAGCTTGGTGTTTGTTCTACATTTTCAATACAACTTTCACATTGCTGAAAAAATTTGCAGGAATGTGCAAGATGTTTACATGGATTGCACTAGTTTTCTGCTTTAGCAGATTGATGAAAAAGTCAATATTTCCAGTGAAAGAAGAAGGGAACACACTGGAAAGTTAGTCTAAAAGGGCAAGTGAAATTCATTAAGTGCTCTCGGCTTTACTTGTGTGAATGATGTTTTGACTGTATGCTGCTTAAGCAATAGTCATGCCCCTCTTTTTTTCAAGTTAAAGGTGCACTTCATATAGCACTCAAACAAAAAGTGGACTCCAATTGTCTTTTAATTAAGAATATGCACATTACAGAACTGCATGTATCACAACAGAATTCAATCACCTCAGTGCAAACGAGCTATCCAGTATATGTAAACTAATACAACACGACCAAGGACAAAGCAAAAGGATAATTTTATTGGATGGTATAGATTGTGCATGGCTGAATGCTAAATCTGTAATCAAATAGACTTGGGCAAAATAGATTTCAATATTTTCTTTTGCTTCTGCCTATTTCCAATTTTCTTATCAAAATTCCATACTATGTTTTGCTTGAGTTATTTTCCTCTGCTGCACAATATGGATCTACAATCTAAGCAGCATTGCTTTCCATAGATGTAACACTGAAGATAAGAAAATTAATATATCTGAGTCCCATTTGTCCTGCCTGTTTAATATCAGTCTTTGTTGTTTTGCATACAAAGATGAATAAATAATCAAATTATTAATCAAAGGTTAGGCTCCAAAGATACATATTATGAATGATATTGGTTATTTCCATATATTTGCCACAAAAAACAATTTAAAAAAGTTCTGTGACACTGAGAAGCTACAGTTGACTAACCCAATAAGTTGTAAAGACAGTTGACTAACCCTTCCAAGTTCTTCAATCTATTCTTCAGCCAGTCATATCAAATGTATTATGTAGAATGTTTTATAACAATAATTCAATGCTTACGTGTACAAATCTTTGGGAGCATATAGTTTTCCCCTTGTCTCATAAAGTAATAAATTTATAAGATCTTAGTTCTGAACTTTGGATCTATCAATAGCAAAGAAACATAATTTCTCCATTTTTTTAAAAATAAAAATGAAACTGACAACTGAGAGATATGCCAACATGTATATTCAAGAATTATTGAGCTGTGAACTTAATGTTCACAAATTACATGATTTGTGGACAAGACATAATCTTGCCACAAGCAAAACATCATTCCTATAGAAACTTAAGAAAAGGATTAAATATCTTCCTTTATTATCAACTGCAGTGAACTGTGCCTAATAAAGATCGATGCCAATTGGGGACATGGCCATGTCAAGACTTACATAAATCTATATTTTTTACAGTCATTAGCAAGAACAGATAAGCCAACATAGGAGATGGTGCTGTATCACTGTTAGAACTCCTTGAACTGTTATGAGGAGCAAACCACCAACCAAGATCTGTATGATGGATGAAAGAGGTTCTTTCAGATAACCTTTAGCGAGAATACTCCATAGCTGCAATATGTCTTCTGGTCCCTTTAGTACATAGTTCAGACCAGCAGGCCCAGTTTGCCTCCACAGTGTCAGATATTTTAAGATCCGCTTCAGAGGCATATCATATATTTTGGGGGTTGTGATTAGATTTGGATAAAAATTGGAACATTTGGTCACAACTACTGCTTTGGCAAATGGCAAGACCATGAACTTTGTATCCATAACTGGTATAAAATATGTCATATTGAGCTGCATTTAGCTAGAGATAAATTAACTACAATAGTGCAGCAATGCAGAATATTCAATACATAAGGGTGGACATACTTTATTTGAACATTTAAGTCAAGAGCATGTTCCAAAATGATCTTCTGCAGAGTAAGATTGTGGACAAATAATATCATTTAAATGCAACACACACATTTGACAGTGAATAAAATCAGGTGTGACAAGTTGTTTTTAATGATTATTTTCTGCCTCTATATATGTATGGGCCTTAAAAGCCATTGTTGAAAAGAATCAACACAAAACATACAGTATAAAGACATTCAATAGTCAGGCAAACATTTTTCTCTACAGTCGGTCACCCAAGCTAATAAAAGCCAATGCAATGATATCAAATACCAGTGTTGAGCGTGATCAATTTTTTTTTGTGGAACATGTTTTTCATATTTAATCAACTTCAGTTCTTCACATACTTTACACCTACCTTTCCCAAAATGAAGACCTTTGTTTGGGTATACGGAGAGCACTTGTGCTCATCACACGATGCATGTTACACGTGCCTCCATCTTTTCCATTCCTACTTGATTCCACAGTCAAGTGAGAGCATTTATTGTTTTGTAAGCCTTTTTTCATCATCATCACAGCCAATACTAGTAAATAGAAGTGAGAGATCCTGATATTCTGAGTTTTCCACTTAGTTTGCTTAAATTAATAGCTAGAATAATGGAATGACATAAGATTCCAACTCCACATGTCCTACAGCTCTGTCTCTATCTATGAGAAACTCTGAAGCTCAAGGAATGATTCTTCCGTGATTAAGTACTAGAATCACCATGGTAACCGCTAGCAGAGTTGGCTAATCCTGTAAATTCACCTAGTATGGTCGACATCCACACATGATTTGGCCAGTACTAGCACTAGTAGCACTGCCTATGAAATCCACAGTAATCATTCTGCTTGGCACATAACCTAGTGCACTGCTATAAACTCCCGTTTAGAAAAACATTCCCATGGCTAATATTAAGCTAATTTTCATCAGATTAAAAACATCTTCTGTGTTGCAACTGTTCCAGAATCACGCCTGATAAATATGACCAGTGTGTTAAGACGGATAATCAACAGACAACAGATACTGTGTGTGACCTCCTTGATTCTGTAATTCAAAACACCCCAACACGCATGTGTACTGTACGTGCCTATGCTTACACACAGTACAGCATATCTGCTTGCCTGGTACCTCAGTTATGCAGACATCATCTCAAGGATTAGGCCTTCGCTTCTCAACTTTCTCTGGCAGAGCTCAAATCCTGATCAATGTGTATTAAGATCTTACCACCTGGCTGGGAAGGAAGAGGGATGTTGCATGAAACCACTTCATTAAAACGGGCTGCAATGTTATTACGAAGACAACAGGTTGAGCTGACACAGGTAATACTTGGGTAAGGCAAGGAGATTGATTTCCTGCTTTGTGCTCCAGCTGTTGACCCCCCCCTCCCCCTTTCTCCTATATATATAACCCAGTTTTTTTATAGAAAAGGTCAACAAACAATCCACTGAGAAGCATTTCTACAGAAGCAAATTTGTAATAGAGATAAGGTAGATTTTACTTTAGCATAAACAAGTGTAATCTACCTGACAATGCTAAACATACAAATGCTTCTACCTTTATAGCTTTACATGTGCTAAACATATCTTGTACATGCTGTTACCACTCATTTTACACTGAAAATAATGAACACAAAGGCATGATTTACAAGTCTGGTGATTAGGTGGAAAAAGATAACTAGTGATACAAAAAAAAAGAAAGTAAAACAAGATATAGTAATGGTGTACAGCAGGGTAAGCACATGCATTAATAAACCATTGATTTTAACATTTATGATGTCATGTAGATCTAATGTAATGAACTTTTGATAAGAATGAGGGTAAGATTCAAGTGCAAAACTATTACCGTCTTGGTTATCCATGGTCATACAGTGATGATACTAGTCATTTTTATGGTAGCAAAGTATTTTTAAAGAAAAGTTTGGCCTTATATCCATATGATACTAAGTTTGTCCTACTTGGTTAGAAAATCAATTTCCTTTGCTGGAGTTGTCTACGTCTTGCAAAGACTGAGACTTTCTTCCTGTCATTTTGACATCTATACATTACACATGACTTCAGTCTGGTCTTTGTTGATAATTATTAATCTTTCCCTCTCAATTTAGTTCAGCAATCATCAGTTCTACCCTCAAATCTTTTATTTCTTTTCTTACACAAAGTAGCCATATTCCTAAGGCATATTCATAAATCTTATTAATTAGTCCATTAAAGTTTAGATGAAGAAAAAAAAGAAAAAAAGACCTCCAGCTGATCAGCTAAGGTTGAAAAGGCAAATTTTTTATAAGACTTGAGTTTAGATCAACCTTAATAAAATTGAGTGCTCTTTAAATTGCATTAACAATATGTTTTCTAGTAAATTTTAAATTTTTTTCTTTTTTAGCAGTATTTGTAGGCAAACTACAAACAAGGAAGTAATTCTTTACCCAACAGAAGACAAGCAGTGATCATATTCACAATGGGCATACACTGGCTAAGAATTCTATCAATTTTTAAAGAAATTTTGCAAATGTGATAATATACAGACAGTGTAATTTAAATGTCATATTTTCATTGAGACTGGATCATCATAATTAACTCTTACGCCTTTTCCAAATTGAGCAGTATTTTACTTAAGTGATACAGTCTGTACTGATACACTTTGGTAGATTGACAACTCAGTAGCATGGCTTTTACATAAGAGAATCACCAAGTTCCACACCGAGCATAGCCAATTAACTTAAATAACAGCAGGGAATGCTCTTTTGGAGAACAGTGAAAGGGAGTAACCCCCCCCCCCCCCCTCTCAAGAGCACAATTACATGTTAGGACCTCTCAAAGTGTCTTGGTATAGACCTTATTGTGAATGCACTACTCAGTGTGAAAAGGACCCTAAAATACAATGAGAAGCATACTGGTTGACACTCAGTTCAATCTGATAACCACCATTGACTCAACTTGATCCACAATATTTACAAAAGTGAAGCCTGAAATTGATCTTTGTATTTTTTAATTAAAACGACAGTGACCTAATTTTGGATAAAGAGTCTGTCAAATGGGAAAAATATTACTTGCACAGTTTATCCTCATAGCTAACTTGTAGATTGCTGAATGGAAAATGACTTATAAGTGGTATTTTATGAATGATAAGACTGCACTGTAGCTGACACAGCATTATTTACAACAGCATTAGAATATTTTTTCCTAACTGATTTATTTATTAATTCATTCATTCACTAATTCTATTATACAAAGCAACCTGTAAAAGGGCTGAGCCAAGCTTAAACCTGTGTCAGCCTAGTTACTGTCATAATTGATCTACAATTTACTGGCAAAGATCTGGTACATCCTCCATCCGCAGTAGCTGTATCTGTAATGTGGTCCCAGTGGACACTTCAGAATCCAATTACATTGTCTGATATATATATAATGCACTAAATGATATTGATTTTATTTTGTATATCTATCATAAAACACCTACATGGATAAAACAGCACAAACAGCATATGATATGTGGTAGCCTGTCAAAGTTTGGAAACCAACTTATAATCAATGGTATAATTGGTTCTCTTACGTGACTATATTAAGACTTGCCAGAATTTCATGAAACAATATTGAAACACATCTCCCTTGGCACATCTAGATAAAATAATTAGTTTTTTCCTCTCCTCGTCACACTAGCTGTTACTACTCATCAATCACTTTGTAGAAATTTACATGAATGATATACAAGCAGATTGGATGCAACATCTGCTAATATTACTGAATTTCAACCTAATTCATCAAAAAAAAAAAAAAAAATTAATATAATACTATACGACCCATCATTTATAAAAAGGAGATTTTTTTAAACAAATACCCAAAAAATTTGGAATCAGAATAATTTGAAATATAATAGAATCTGCTAAATAAAATGTCTACAGGCTGTTATCACAACAAGATCAAAATTTCCTCATTAACCTAACAAACAAACACTTACCTCTTCTTTTTAGAGGTTACTGCTTTGATAAGCCGCTTGGCCCAGGTATGACAGGCCCAGTTGCCATGACAACCAGACATAATGACGATGTTATTTGTTGTTGTGCAACTTTGTCTAAATGATCTTTCAAAAAAGTTAATAATTTTACTCTGTGTTTGTGCTGTATTCTTCTGCTGTGGTGTTAGTTGTCTGAGGCCTCCCAGCAAGCTGTGGGTCTTTTATAAACACACACCGTGAACTGAACTGTCCTCACAAAACTGAAGTAAACAAGAAACTCCATCTGATTGTCCTCCCAAGAAATATACCAAATGGATTACAATCACAGATCAATTTTATATGTCAAGATATTAAAAGGCCATTCATCTCCATTACAGGCAATTTACATGTTTTGATGACTTCTGTTCATTTATACTATTACAAAACAAAGGAAACAAACCAGGAATCGGGTAATCTTTAACTACTACTAAGCTTTAAACGGAAAAAAATGACATGAACAGCATCTACAAAAATCTCCCAGTGGTCAAATTTTGTAGTCCCCAAGGAAGCCTTAGAGGCAGTGATTAGTGTCATGTTTTGGCTTGTTCTATCTGGGATCAAAGGCTGGCAATTTAAGAAAAAATCTTGTTCTTGTTTATGAGATCATCTTACCTCTATCAGTACCAAGAACAAGAGAGCATTTACCATGTTTACCTCAGGGGCAATGTTCAGAAAATAAACTCTTATTTGGACAATTTATCAACTAACATTTTCATCAATAACAACTGTAAACATTTTCAAACTGTGTTCTTGAGAGGTTTCAGGGAAAAATTAGAAAAGCAGCTTAAGTTCTAAATATTTTTTGTTTCCATGTTCATTTCAGATAACCTAATAATCAGATATCAAGATGAAATCCCCATACTTTTCACAGCATTCAGTATTCATATCTTTAACCTCATGTAATTGTATTCAAGTGCCCTGTATGTGAACTGACTAAGCTTAGTAGCCTCTCCTAACCCAGGCACCACAGAGAAAACCTCAGAAAGGGATATGACACCATAGTGATTTGTTGATTTTACCTCAGGGAAAATGTCACCTGAACATGCATCGCTTCTCATTACAATCTAAACCGCTATGCTGATGCACATTGCTCTTAGGTTTTAATCATCAAAGCTGAGGTATTTATATAACGTTACAAAACATTCAAAGCTTGTGGTTTTTTTACATTGCTTTTGTGTGCGGTGACAATGATATCTGAATCTTTTTGACATCTTTCAGGACAACTGGTGCCCCAGTGTACAAACCAGTGTATTCTTTGTTACTTTGGTTAGAAGAAAAACACAATGCAGCACAGATGCAGCTACATTATTGTTGGGAGGGGTCCCTAAAGGTGCACAGGGATTTTGTTGTATCAAAACAGTCATTCATTGTGTTTAAGTGGTTTAAAGCCCAGCATGTCAACAAAAGACCGTTTGTATAGTATCACATGGACACTGGTCAGTTTTAATGGTCATTAACCCTGGGTCGTTTAACTTTGCTAATTGGTGTTGATCACATCAGTGCACCTGTTCTTTAACTGCTGAGACCATTACTCACTTAAGGCAAAATGATGTGCTCAGGTGAGAGAAATGACCTCAGAGTTGGCCCTTAGCCCCAGATGTGACCCCTGAAGTGTGCCAAGTACAAAACAGCAGTGCTATATGGAATTTTACTATGTTGGCAATATGCAATGACCAAAGCTACAATTAATTGCCCTGGGATGCCACTTATTAACCAATAATGAATTAATGTATTCTCCTGGGGCCAAATCCAAATGCTACTTTGGGTACTTTAAGGACAATAACAATTAGAGACACAGTCATCTGTAGTCCTTCTGGAAAGTATTTTGGCACCATGAAAGACATCTCTCTAGTCCCACAGTTTCTAGAGGCAATAAACACCACACAAATGATGCATGTTAACGAAGGTATTTGTTAATGTTCGTCCAATTACAAAGTGAAGAAGCTGGATGAAGCTGTCTCCTAGTATCATTTTTTTGTAAATAAATTTATCAGAAAATAAAAATAGCAATCTTAAACATAAGTGTCATTACATGCAATGTCTATCACTGCAATTAGAATTTAATTGAAATAATGTCAGTGGATTAAATTTACTTCAAACTGGAGATCTCGAATGAGGAAAATCCATACACATTCCCTGCACAATGTAGCCGTCTTGTTTTCTTAACAATACTTCTGTTATCAGGACATATTGCCATGAATACTGAACAGATAATTGATTTTCAAAAGTTCAGTTCAATTCTTGCATGATGAATATCCTGTTCGCTACAATATCAGCCTAACTTGTTAATTGTCTATTCAAATCTCGAAATGTAACCCTTTCCAGGGCAATTTGTATGAAGATGTGTGAGGTTGATATCACTTTTAACGATCTGTATTTAAACTGCATTTATATTTATTTTTGAAATATTTTAATTAAAAATTGCTTTCTCTCTTTTCTAACATGCATGCAGAACTTTATACACAGGATTATACTCATTTTGCCTTTTAAAACTTAAGTTGATTATCATCCTACTGACTGATAATAAAAAATTGCTGCTTTCTTATCATTATTTTCTTTATTGTTATTTTATTATCATTATTTATTTATATATTATTAATTTTACTTTTCTTCACTTTGATATTGTCGACATTTTAAGACAAAGCATTTTCTATGATTTCATTACACTGATACAGCCCCCAAGTAAACATGGTAAATGTGATAAAAAAAAGTATGATACCTTTTAAAAATTACTAACGATTAAAAAGCAGGCTCACCATACAATTAGCCAGCTGAAGGCCACTGGAAAACAGTCCTCTTCGGTGAGCTCCTTCAACTAAACTAACTTTATCCTGATCTAGTATATATCTTAATGTTTTCTTCCACATTATGGCACCAGGGCCCGCCCAGAGGGTGGAGGGGACAGTCCACGCCTCATTTAACCTGGAACTGTCCTTGGGCGACACAGGACACAAGCTGGTCGAAGGAAGTAGTTATCTGACAAATCTCCTCCTAGTGGCAACAGTTACTTTCAGATTGATGATAAATTGGGTCTTGAATGCCCACACCTTCACCAGATGCACATCTCTATCCAGAGACACTGAACTGTTACAACCTTATCACACAAATCAGTTCCGTTATTGGTGTCATTTGTAAAGATGAACCTTCAGCATGATCTTTCTGACCACAAATACCCTATGTAAGTGCTATCAGGCACGTGCTCCCCCCCCCCCTCCCCTTTCTCCATTATACACATCACACTCTTCATGATATATCTAAAAAGTTCTGATATGTGCACAAACCACCCCCTCCCCTAATAAAAAAAATAACAACATGCCATTCATTCTCATGATGTCAACATAATCCCATTCATATTCTCTATCACCTAGAGATATCATTTTTTTCTAACACCTTATTTTTTCATATTTACTACTGTAGTACTTATCAAAACAAACCACATATCTGATGTATATCTACATACTATAGTGGCAGGACCCTCCCTTCAAAAGAATCTACACTTAAAAAAAACAAGATTGCAATATTTAAACCATACAACAGATATGAGTTAATACTAAGAAAAGAGCTTCACTGTGCAGATTTCACAAAGGAAGTAAAACAATACCTTTTCCTCCACATATTTAAGTCTTCTTCATTCAGAACTGCTGGAACTGGGGCTACTGTAAACTTCATTTACCATCTCTCTTTCTTTCTAGCAAGGATGTAATTTTTCTCTAATGCAAACAGTTTATATGGGGCTGCTCAACATAATTATCATCTGTGCAAAATACTGACAAAAGGCATAACAATAAACATGTTTACATATATGACTTATCTGATCATTTCCCAGATAATCTAAAATCAATATAGTTTAACTAGTGCACTGCATAAAGGTCATCGACCTAATAGCTCAATGTGTGTCAGGAATTGTCAAGATTCTTCACATTTTCATCACAATTCAAATATTTTTCACTCATAGGATCATCTTCTTTGTATCATAAATCAGAACAATTCAAGATTTCTGGTCCATCTTTATGGTAAGTGAAGAAAACAGAAGTTCATTTTACTGAGAAAAGGTTTGCTAAAATTGGTGTAAATGCACTCTACATACAACTTATTTGTGAAAACAAAATAATCCTTTGCTATAATTCAATAACAAAAATGTCTTAATTATGCCAATGTATAAATTAGTAAAAATCCCCAATATGTGAACTTAGACATTGTGAATTTTTTTATGCAGGCTCCAAAGAGGAGCGGGGAGGTGGGGGGGGAGAGGACTAATTTAACTTGGGTACAACTTAACCAACTTTGGGCAACTTGATAAATCTAAGTTGTTCATCAATTTCACAGTGACACCTGATAATTCTACAAGGGCTGCAAAAAGAGTCATCTCTTAACATCCCTAACTGCTACTCTTAAACATTGTTACTTCTAACAAAATCCATTATAATTTCATGCATTGGAAAGCACCCACATTGTTACTCTAAGTTGGTGGTTTTTGAGTGATGATTAGAAAAAAAATTGCACCTGATGCATTATCAATTGCTTAATTGAAAATCAAAAATGAAAAAAAAAAGCAATCCAGTGCAATTGTTTCCTTTCTTACCTGTACTATTACATATGCTTTGTTGCAATACTACAAGTCTTATACAAATGATGTATGAGGAATGAGATTGGTTTTCTGCATTAGTTCATGTATAAAATGGAAAAGTTGTTTTTTATTAAATAATTTAGATTTAATTTAGGAAAAAAGCATCTTCTTTGTTTAGGAACATGCCACATTTTCCACAGTGACAACGCAGATGGCAAAAGCAATTTCTGCATAACTTTATGTATAAGATGAATCAATTTGTTCCCTGTAAATTATTCAGATTTAATTTCGAAAAAAAAAAAGAAGATTTGGCTCTGCCTTAAAAAGTACTGGATCTGCCTTAAGATGAATAACCAAGCAAACAATTTTTACAAGTCGTTGACTATATTAAACATAGGAAAGGGAACATTCTATTGGGTAGCTGGCCTTAAGTGGTGAAAATTAGTCTCATATCTATCAGATATTGTTTTGCATGGACACACAAATGCAAGTGCATGAAAGACACTAGCAGTTATCCAGGCATATTTTTTGGCCATTTTTATATTAATTCTACTGAATGTTCCCTAGTGGAAATAAAAACAGATTTATTTTTTGGACTGTGAATAATCCTGCACACTGCTGCCATCTAGTAGGAAAATCAATCTGGCATGTCTCCTGCAGAACTCCACCCTCTATTGATCTCTAACAGCAAAGCAGACATGAGCTAGACTGGGTTAAAAAAAACTATGAACATTTATTGTGGTGCAAAATACTTAACCTGCTGGGGTCCAAGGAAAGCCTTAGGTCCTACCATAATTGAATTAAAAATATTGGAATTCTGCAATTCTGTAAAAAAAGCTCATGTCTGAACTGGATGAATAGTAAAAACCTAAGGGCCTACTTTTTAACTATTAAGCAAATCTAGATCAAGTTTTAGAAAAGTTTTATTACACCTATCTATTACATTTAATTTAACAACTTTTTTTAATTCCAAAAATACTTTATAGAGCACTAAGAAATGGCAAATGAATACTGATATATACTAGATGGCATTCACAATGGTGAGACAGGTATGATATTCAAATTTCATACCTATCAATATTTTGAAAAAAAATTCCCAACACAAGTTTTGAAATAGTGCTTTGAATGAATGACCCAGATGAAGTTAACATTGACTATTAGGAAAAAAGCATTCACCAAATATGTCATACCAGCTCTTGTAAAAAAATCTCTACCCCACTGGTACATATGTAGCACTTTTCTTCTTGTGTCTTGAAAAACACCCTAGCTTACCACAAAGACAAGTCTTTGACAAAATTTGGCTTTATCAACTGCAGTGTTCACTGAACTGATTGGCAATAAGAGAAGTGGTACCAAAAAGCTATCTCTGCATATCAGTAGAGTACAAACATTAAGATATAGCATGACTTTCGACAGAAACTGGGCAGCAGGAGGCTTTTTACACCTATTTTTGTGTAATATCTAACACCCAATGAATAAGATGCATAATCATGATGTTGCTGATTATGATCGAGTTTACTCTTAATGTTATTATTTAATCACAACCATTGTATAAAAACATCTACATGTAATACAGGTGGAAATCTAGGATAATCTGATAAAAAAATAACATATCTTATCAAATAAGTAAAAGTCACACACACACATGCATTGTATACACACAATTGTATAATTAAGATATATGACTACGGCGAAAGACAAAGCCTGTGATAACAGCATTTTAAATGAACATACAAATACAGGTTCTTGCATATTAGTTGCAAACATCACTGATTGCTCTGGAGTGGAGGAGGAGGGGCACTTTTGATCACAGAATCATGTTTCATATACTTCCACCAAAATGTCTATAGTTGCATGAGCTTGTCCAAAAATTACCCAGTTTTGCAATTTTTGTACTGTCGGGACTTCAAATATCCTTTACAGGCCAAATGTGTTAGGTGAGACAGCACATTTCTGTATTCCCAAATTGTGACAGCGAGATAAATGTAACAACTATGCCAATTACCTGCATGAAGTAACCAACCTGTAAGCATCTGTATGAACAAGATCAGTTTCATCATGTAAGCCACATGGCTATCAAATCATGCATTAAAAATCAATGCATTTTTCATTGACCTCCTTTGCATTGGTAAATAACAAGATCACCCACCTCTCTTTTGACAGTTGTAGATTATTGTTTTATGTCTATAATACTGTAAACTTTTTTGTCTTGCTTTACATAAAAAGAAACATTAACAGGTTGGTACTGGATGTCAGAGCAAAATGGTGAGCCAGTCACAATTTGAGAATAAACATACATGGAAAACAAACATGTACTTACAGTTCACTTGTAAGGGAAGAATTTCGAGACAGAGACTTGGGCGAGAGATCAAAATCGCTGTCAGATCTGTAGAGAAAGGACTCTCTGCGCTGTTGAGGAAGGTTTTGAAGTACCAGTCCGGAGGATGGGCTGGCTGCATCCAGGGGGCTACGGTTGGGGGAAGCACCATTTTCAACATCAAAGCTGCAAATAAAATACAGGAAGATAAATACATGTGTTAAGTAGGATCCAATACAATATCAATAGTGTACTAGTACATGTTTTTTCTCCCTGTTGGTCAGGTACTCAGAGTATGTTCCTCCAATAGGATTTACTTCAACTAGTAAAAGATCATAAGAACTTTTCAGTCACATACACTGCATAAATTTGCAGGCCATAATACCAAGGAAATTAGGCTAGTTATCTAGCTGCTGTGTTTGAATGTGTTAATTTCAAATGCAAACATCTAGTCAGGAACACAGTAAGGAGTTAACTGTAATATAGAACAAAGTTCTGAGGTGGGTTTATTAGAAATACAGTTGCTCTGGAATTATAGATACAATCACATTGAATAGTTTCAACTACAGAACTGTGGCTAGGTAAAAACTGCAGCCAAAAATACTACAGAGATTGGGGTTAATTATCAGCTACCAATCCCAATGTCCTACCTGTTGACGTCAAGACATGGCTAATTAAACAAACCTTCAAAATGTTGGTTAAATTTTACAACAGAGGTGGAAATTTTAAGCATTAGTGAGAGATGAATAAGAGGTGGTTCCTTAGTACATGAACAGTTTTATTTTTTTCTTTCTTATTTTGGTAAATTACAAATGCCCATTCTAAAACTGTTCAAGAATCTTGTAATGTTGTGTTACATGAGGTTCTGACATTATCACAATTATGAAAAAAATTGAAATACTTTTTTCTTTCAGCTATTCTTGAAAATTCAATTTTTACACTTTCAAATATTTATCTGTTTCATTACTTTACCAGTAAATACTAAATTGTCTTGCCACCTCATCTGGATAAATAAAATATAATAAAATCACTTTTTTGGAAAAACTTATCATGGTACGTAATTGTGTTAAAATTATAACCAGGGAGCACTCCATCTCAATGGGGGTAATAATGATACAAAATGTTATATATTGCCTATTATAAGGGTGCTTATTCTGCCACCTATCAATAACTGTCTGCAAATAAACATGACAATACATGTACATTCAAGTAAAGGAAATTGAAATGTAATAACCTAATGTACAGTAGCGCATCTTCTTGTAGATTACTTACGTACGCTAAAATTAAGGACCTGACTCATTTATGATACAACCTTATACTGGGTAATTACAGTGTTACTGTTCCCTTTCCCTTTTGGTAGAAATATATTGCCATGGGCTTCAATATCAAATCTTATATTATAAGTGTGGGTATCAGTCTGCAATCATTTATTATCATTTATAAAAAAATTCCCAATGATGCTACTAGAACAGTAAAATACCATGGGAATTTGAAGCACATGTACTAGTACATGTAGCAGAAGAAACTCAACGCAATTTGTGAAATATGAGAATTCATGGACTTCTGTACAACAGCCAGCTGACGTCAAGAGCCAGCTGCCAAATAAGTTTGTGCTGTTTTAATCCATGAATCAATACAATTAGGTATTCAAAAATCATTTTTTCTTTTTCTTTAGCAGATAACACTGAGTTTAATTGGCTCATACATCATCTGTAATCAGTAGTAAACCAGCAGGTGACTTCATGACTTTTCATTTTTTAAGCGTTTTTTCCAATCAATAAGGCAGCTTTATGAATAGGATACTAAAATGTATAATGCTTTCTTTCTGTGTTATGATTCCCTTGAGTATGTGCACAAATGTACATTATACTTATACAGTGTGAATGTATGTCTTTCTAAATAACTGGAATTAACAACCGACTGAAGAAATTTGTTCCTTTTGTCATCTCGTGAACTGATATGCCCGGTAGCATGTGGTTCCTTAGCCCCCTGAGACAATGTGCTTGAAAACAAGCTAAAGCCATGTACACAAAACAGACCAGTTTTTAGTTTTGTCTGAAAAACAATTACAGTTCTTTGCTGTGAAAGTCCGAACTAAATTGTTGACCATATTCATCAAACAGCAGAAACGATTCTTACCACTGACAACAACCGGTAGCCTTTGTCACAATTCAGCACTTTTATTTAAAACATATAAATAACTGTTGTTCACCGAGTTGTCTGGTTTTAAGAGCAAAATCCAACCTAATCTAACCTAATCTTTACCACATATATTTGCAGAAACCACAAGTGTTATTTAGGAAAGTCGGGTTATTTCCAAGTAATCTCCATTCACAATACTTTGTATACATTTTAGAAAAATGAAATTATCCATGGAAGTTCAGCAAAATGTAAAGAAAATTGTAAAAACACAAGGATCGAATAGTACATGTACCTCTAAAATCCAATATGTGGTAATTGCATAGAGTATTGCTGAAAAGCATGGTTATTAAAGAGCACTGGGCTTTAGTCAATAAAATCAGACACCTGGAAGAACACAATATCAATAACTAATCATCTCCTGGGGATACATCCTTACTGACAAGATTTATTTACCTGTTCCGAGCAGGAATTATATGTATATCTACTGACTTTGGATGCTGCCTCCCTTGCCTTACACAGACTTTTCCACGACTGTAACCCGGTTCACGTACATTACTCTCCTGGAAATTGGATTTTTTCACTGTTCCTGGGATAGGTAGTGGTGCTGATTTCCCTGGCGAAGGTACAACCCCTCCTCTAGGGTTAGTTCTTATTCTTATATGAAACTTCGGCATTATATATGATAAAAGTTTATGTCAGTGAATTTTTCTTTCCTTTCTTCTCAATATATATCAACCACCAATTCCAACTTATTAGTTCACATGAAAACTGTTGGAACACGCTGGCAACATCATCGGAAAGGGCAAGGATGTTTTATACTTCCACCTGGTCTTCTTTGAGGTTTGCTTCAACAGAGTATCAACTGATATTCAAGGGCTACTGATAATGACATTCAGCAAGTAGCAACCCCACTCCTAGCAGTTGAGGTGGTTCCTATACAACATGAACATTGAATAATAGCACTGGTTTGACTAATAGCTCTTTGCAAAACATCCACAGATGCATACAAGAAAGGTTTCTGTCTCTAATTACAGCTCTAAGGCATGTAAAACATTGCCTGCCAGACGGATTGTCAGCAAACACATTCATCTAGGATAACACAAAAGAAAAGTGCCGTTTTTCAGCTAAAACGCAACATAAAAAACAGAATAACTGAAGGGCACGTCTACTACGTCAGAGAAATATTAAGTAAATGAAAATCATCCTTGAATCACGCTCCGGTGTAAATGTCGCAACAAGAGAACATATCATACCAATTGGTCTCCCACCGATTGGATTTACGTACTCGAGTGCATAACTTCAGGTATGCCCTTCTAGAAACTGGGTCTGATCAGATTTACCTGTAAACAGGTACAGACAAATGTCAGGTGAACACAAACACAGGAACACGTACATATCAAAAAAAAAAAAAAAAGTAATACACTTAGAACTACAAATATTAAATAGTTCTGTAATATTCAAAAACACTTCTGTGAAACGCAAGTTACGCAAGTTAAACCAAAATACCCTACTACCAAATTAATAAAATTATAACAATCACTAGCTAAATTAATAAGTTATTACCTTTGCTGTGTAAGTTGCTAGAATTTTGTGAAAAATCACTTGAAAAGGAGATCTTGTGAATGGACCTAGTAGTGAGAATTAAGTGGCTTATGAAGGCTATATGTGAAACCAATCCCTACTGCATGATAAAAAAATATAAACACTCCAATCAACCACTTCTTTCTCAGGTGAATTGCCCTACTTTTTAACATGTTAATGTATGCCCTGATCATGGCAATAAATCACAGGTAAGAACTAAAATGATACCAAGAGCATATAACTAGACAACCCATGGAAATGTACTGTGTGTACAGTACCGTATCCCAGTATTTAAAACTTACATCAGATTTAATCAATGAAGAACTGTTAGTCTAAGTGTATTTAAGAAAAGTTTGAGAAGGTAAGAAAATAACAATAGCAACATATCTAAAGAATACAAAAATTTATGCTATGACAATTAGACAAACTTAAATGCAAGGGTGCACAATATCAACCTAATCCACAAGAGATGTTATATAACCACATTGGTAACAACAACAACAATTGGTAAATGAGCATAATCTTAAATCAGATTACCACAATCGTCTCCGATTTCTTGGCGAAAACATTTTGTTCACTTGCCCTCAGCTCTGCCAGAGAGTGAGCTCAAACTACGTAAATCAGATAAATAAGCTGAACTTCCCCAAACATCAAACTGTATGATCAGTATGCTAAAATACAGATTTCAATGTTGACATGCCCTTATTCATTGCCACTTCTCCTGCATGGACTCCTATCTTAAACATACAACATTTATTAACCAGTTCCCTGGCATGAAATAATGTGGACAAGTCAAATAACATAAAATGTTCAAATATCAGTCTCGTTACATTTACTACTGTCACTTCAGTATATATAGTTGTAATATGTCCTTCTTTAAGTCATCCCTAAGGGGCTGTTGACAAAAGCATCTTTATTAGTGTAAAAAAATATTTAGTCAGTCTTATTTACTTGCCCCTGGGGGTATATGTAGGTCAATACAGGTAAACCAGCACATTTTGACAACCAAGGAACTTGGTGTGGATAAATTTGACAAGGGCATAAAGATATATGTGACTTCCATTGCAGCAGCCAGGATCATAAAAAATGAACAGAACAGATGACAACATTTGAACTTAATAGCCTGAAGGAAGGGCACTGGCAGGTGGAAACCAACCAGCCTAGTTTTAAGGACACTTGCCAGTGTTGGATTATCAAACCCACTATGATTGACTGCTTTCAGTAAAAACTAATTCATAAAAGCTTAATTATACACAAACAATAAAACAAACATCTTGACTCTGCATTCTCTCTCACAAACACCCATTTCTCTCTGACACACTGCTACATTAAAAATAAATAAATAAATAAATAAATAAATAAATAAATAAATAAATAAATAAATAAATAAATAAAATAATAATAATATAAAACAAAATAATAAATAGATTAATAAATAAAATTGCTCAATAGAGCATGGGCTTGAGAGATATATAATATTTCAATAATACAATCATGAAATGAGGGAACTGGGAATATTTGGTGGGGGGTGGGGGGCATGGATGGAGAATCCCCCATACACTCATGCTATTGCCTATACATAGATCTAACAAATATTTTTAAAATAATCTTTTTTTATGGTCTCCAGTGCTTAGATATTGACACTGAAATACTTTTTCAGCATAGTATGATAGTAACTGTCTGTGTTTTAACTCATGTCTGTAAACATTCCTTCAGTGCCTTAAATTACATAGCTAAGGATTTCTAACCAGAGTTCTATGTGGTTATTAACCACTCAAGTAGCCTACATGGTATATCACTGACAATGATAATTTCAAACCTTCAGGAATTTTCTTACATATAAACAATTAACAGGATACTTATTCTGGGTCTATCATCTATCTACAAAAAATAAATAAATAAATAAATAACAATAATAATAAATAAATAAATAAATATATAAAAATTGAAATAAAAATCTCCAAACTTGTGGACAAAAAGTTACCATAAACAAACTAACAAATGCACAAACACAAATGAGCAGAGTAAAAAAAAAATTTTAAGTAGTAATTAAGTAGATAAATATAAAAATTAATAATCAACAGTACATACAATATTATTTTAATCTGTAATGTTAAAGTAATAAATTACTTTCCAAACATTTTCTGGTATTTCAGCAAGTTTACCTTGTACATCTGACATAAACAGACAATTTCATTGCTGATTAATTTCCTGTCTAGTAATTGTTGATTTCAAATGAAGTGTCATATCATGACCAGACATCTGCACCTTCCTCTAGATGTCAGCACTCACCACAGTTGTTTGACATTTTTACTTGAAGGTGTCATTGTAATTAACATTTAAGGAAATTGAACATTACGTTATAACTAATAACAGGGAAAGTTTTCTTTTTTTTAATATGAAATGCAGCTTTAGTGATAAGATTTCTTCTTAGTCAAGTGTACAATTTTCAATTTGGCTTTAAAAATCCTCAATATTTTAGTCCCTCACACCTAATATTTTTAACTTAGTAGTATTCAATAAGTCAAAATGTTTGGGAATTTTCAAATAAAATTCATCAAAATCAGAAATATGACTCAAGTCTGAGAAATCATGTCTTCAGTCTGCAGTCTTTTACTGTGATAATTAAACCATACCAGATCTTGGCTGATCAAATGTAAGAAAGTACAGTAGCCCATGCCAGCTGTGATTGAAAAAAGGATTGGATTACAATGCAGCATACGTCAGCAACTAATGGTTCAACTTGATCTCTTGACCCTAGTTATTTGGTTTGCTCAACTCCTCTAACTTTTAGATTCCCATTTAATTGTTGTGAATGTTATTAAACTTATTGTTTTGGTTTTATTTATTGAAGCTTTCTTTAAGAGCCTTAAGAATATATACATACATATATACCGTGCATATGTGTATTCTTATGTGTCCAGATTGTAACTTTTGTGTTTTTCACCAGTATACAACACCCACACACATATCAATTTCAAGTGTCTGGTTTCTATTCATGAGATCTTTTAGGGAAATTACATTATAAGCTTGAAAGTCAAAGAAATAGACAGGCATATGGGTGACAAATGTGAATAATTTGGAACATACAACATGACATTTGTACACATAAGAATGATATATTCAAATGGAAGCTCTGACATGTAGACTGGGACAAAAGGCTTTAATAAATTAACATTTGAAATTCACATAAATATCTTTCATCAGCTAGAACAAGAAAAAACAGACTTGGGTAATGTATTGTAGCATAGGTTATGAAGAGAGAAATGTACATGTTTATTTAAGTTCCCAATGGAAAGTTTAACTAAAATATTTCACAGAAACATTCTAATGACTCTAATTTCATAATAAAAGATAAGCTTAATACCTGAATAATGTTAATGCTGGAGGTGGTATCCCCTTCATATGTCTCCGGAACTTCTTCAATGTAAAGCTAGCCAGATTGGGTGTTGGGTTCCAAATTTTTTATGAATCAAAATATAACAATCAGTCCTGGATACTAGAATCCCTTAGGCTACTATTAAAATGTGATCTCTTTTGGCACTTTGTTCCATGCCTTTAAGTGAATTCTCAGTAGAAAATGGACTTCCTATGAGTCCTTATATCACATGTGACTGCATCTACGTCAATGGCTGGCCCCGCTGACCTCAGCGTTTCCTCCATAGAACCACACTGTTCCCCTTTATCTGAGGAAAGTGTGTGACAACCTCCATTACTCTCACACTGCTTAGATACCACAGGTAGGATACCGAGACATCTGTACGTCAAAAAACCATAGGAAAGAAGATTATAATAAACAAATCTCTACCCTGGGAAATGTTTCAAGTTGTTTGTAGAGATGGAAAATTGTAAGCAGATTTTTTAACTGAGTGTTCCAGCAAGTATTGGACTTTATCTACCACATGTTCCCAGCTGGTGTGTGGTGGACCTCAAATTTAACTTATACCACTTAAATAGCATAGACAGGATCCCTTTCAGTGTAGAATTAAAGGAGACAAAAACTTGTTATGCTGTTTTTCATTTAAATCCAAGACACATTTTAAAGCAATTTAATCAAAATTCATTATAGGTGTGGAATTTTTATGTTTCTGATAGACATACGCATATCACCTCAAATGCAGAAGATAAGATGTTATTTACAATTGTTTTAAGGACGAGTCCCCCTTTCTGATCCCAAAGAGAAATTAAGGGGTTGGCCAAGTAGAAGGCATCCTAAAACTACTCCATCAACAACAACCCATCCCAGATACCATATTTTGATCATTTACCTACAAGAATTCAATGTACCAGAATTTTCAACACAGATTTTTAGTAAACGTACTTAAAACTTAAAAGGACTATTATTTACAGCAAAAATCAGAACAGTTAGACCGTTATTTACAAATATGTTTCTTTGGGTATCATAAACAACCTTGGGATCCTTCATCCCATGTGTGACCTATACATAAATATTGATGAACAGCAAGATCAGTATTTCCCACTGGGCTACATGATGTGCAAATATAATGCAAGCACAAGGAAAATGTGGCTCAATTTTTCTGTGAGCTTTGATTTCCCCAAACAATTGCCACTGACCACACCACACCTCCCATAAAATAAAGTACCGTTACTCTCAGATGTATATATCTGCAGGAACTTCACTCTTTTATTTTCCACAGTCGGTACCATTGGTCGGCACAAGAAGTGTACTTCTGTTTATCAATGAGAGACTGCATTAATGCTAAGACTGTTTTATGAAAGTAATTAATCAGACAACTTGATGAAATAGACTCTATTGCACATTGCGGAATTAGTCTAAATGATGATGCATTGTAGTCACACATCTAGTCAAAAACAGTCCTGAACTAAACTCAACTTATATGCAAAAACTGACTTTGTTTCTATACTTTAACTTCAAAATAATGTAAGTGATGTAAAAAGGAGCTGTATAATTGCCCATATCAATTTTAATATCTTTGTAAGTATATCATTACTGTATGCACTACAGCAGCAGCCCATGTGACTATAATCATCTAAAAATGGAGATAAAAGCTAGTCCCATTGGAGTCTGTTTCACAAAAAGTCAAGATTTTTGGCATAATCTTAGTCTACAAAGACTGACAAAGAATATAAAAGCTGCTTATCTAATTTTTTTTGGTCTTCATACTAAAGCAAATTGTGACAGTCTTGATGAAGGTTTTTATTCTCAATGAAGACAATTACCCCATTCACACGAGACACTTTCAATCGCGATTAATGCCAAATCGCGATTCTATCGATGTAAAGCTTCTAGCGTGAACGCAGTAGAGACGCCAAATCGCGATTCAAATTAATCCTACTCGAGAGGTGGATTCTATCGATGTAAACTTAAATAGCGATATAAAATTTCCTAGTGAGAACGGGATCGATGTTAATACCGGAAGTTGAGGACTTAAGGCGCGTGCACAGTTTCTATCGAAAGTACAATACAATACAATACAATAAATTTTATTTCATGTCGGGTATAAATTGAAACGAAACATTAGCTAAATACAGCTATTCACCGACTGGAAAGTCAAAGAAAACAAACTGTCCACGCAATTTCAAGTTTCTTCGCAGTCAGCAAAATGGCCAAGAGGACGTACTGGTCTGAAAACTCAGTGGCAGCATAACTAAATATTTGGGCCGATGAGAGTATTAAACAGAAAATAAACCGTACACACCGAAAGCATGGTCTTGAAGGCAGCTACTGCGCATGATCAACAGGATAAACTGTGACTCCCCTAGCGAGCGCAGTTCCAATTACCAGATCTAGCAAGGTAAATCGCGATTTGTTTTTACATGTGTGAACGCAAAAAAAGTGAATTTAGCTAAGCGCGTTAGAATCGCGATTCCCTTAATCTCGATTAACCATGTAGGTGTGAATGGGGCTATAATAGCTCATGTAGGCATGTCAAGTCATTCTTAAAATCTCATATAGGGCCCACCCCATTTGAAAACCATGTCCCTTAACCCCTAATGGTCTCCCCGTCTACCACACATGTCAGCCCTGCAGGAGCCTGGCAATTAAAGCTGAGAATTAATCTATTTATTTGATAGGCCCTTGCAGGCCATGTGGTTGGTGGGGAGACCATTAAGGGATAAGTGGCCTTGCTTATAAGTGGGGTCAGCTGTATTTGATCCACGGACCAGTTAGCCTGTAGATGATCTTTTCCAGCTATTTGTGGCCATGGAGAGCATTCACAAACAGTTGGTCAACCAACTTCAAAGCTTACCACATAATCCGTTATAGACACTGAATAGATTCCCAGCGGGGATTATGCAGCAAGATTTCAGCCATATTAGTCTGGGAAGCAAATGGTTGGAATGCTCTCTTAGACAAAAACAGTGAAGTTACGTATTCCAATTTCAGCAAATTAAAAAAAATAATGCAGCACACCCTGTCCTCAATGCAGAGTAAAACAAAACCATACAACCAGTCTTTTCAGAAACTGAATATCCAAAGTATAATAATAATAATAATAATAATAATAATAATAATAATAATAATAATATGTGCAGCTTACTACAGCATATTTCATGGAGAAAAAAAGCATACTGTGGGATCTAATTTGCTCCCTTTGGTGATGATGTCATAATTTACATAATCTCCCAATATTGTATGCAATGACTTAGGTAGCTGGTTGTAACTATACAAGGCATCAGGCTTTCAACTCTCCTCACTGTTTTTCTACATGTACCTAAGGTTTCACAGAAAAAAAGTCATAGGAATTTTTTGAGCATCATACATGGGAGCTAAGAGAAGACATCTAGTGAATCGATATTTCTCAAATAAGAATGTCACGGCTGCCATAACCTTCCCAAGAAGTAATAAAAAAGATGAAAAATTCAGTACTTTAATATGAAAATTTGACAGGTTTTTGATGAGGAATCTTTGTGTCGAAGGATTCACATGTTTGAACAAACATCAAAATGCAACACTGACAGTGACAGATAATCTTATAAGATGAACCTGTATTTCAGTGTCAAAGAGTTTAATGTCACAAAATGATGATGGTTTCAATGATTAGGTTTTCCTATATCTACTTTAGCACACATTCAAAAATCTTTTAGGATTATTGCAAAGAACAATGTTCATTGACAAACTGACAATATGGGTATCAACTACAAAGCGATAAGGCACATAATGAAACTTTTGTCTTAAAAGATCATTTATGAAAAAAACATAATAAATAATTAAGGATAGTCTAAAATGAACAATAATTTTTGTGTGCTTTGTATTTAATAATTTTTATTTGGTTTATTGTTTCTGAAGGAGGGGTGTACTAAGAGTTAGTGCAGAAATTAAAATATTTGGAACCAATCAATTAGAAAATAGAAATTGTAATTACGAGAATCTTTGTGACATTCTTAAATTCATAGCAAAATATCAACTTTAAGTTTATGTAAATTTTTATGTATACATGTTTGATCCCTGAAAAAAATGATTGTATTAAAGGTCATGAGGTGCAAATTATTAATTTATTAGTAAATTAGGAATTTCTAACGGAAATGAAACACACAGTATTAACTACATACATTTCCTGGATTTAATGTTTAATAGTATACTCAAACGTCATGAGGTACAATAGTAACTGTAATATTTATTATGACAAACCCATAATACCGCAGTCATTATAGGACTACATTAATGTATTTCCATTTGAAACCTCCCAAACCTTATTCCTGTGAAATGTAAGGGAGGTGCACTAACTTATGTTCCTATACACTCAGTGCACTATTTTATGATTAATGTTTCTGGTAAAAATAATAAAATTCAAACTGACCATTGCAGTTTTACAGGCAACTGGCTTATAAGTAATGGATGTTCCAGCAAACTTTTCTGAACTGTAACTAGTCCTTCCTCTGTAATATATCACCTGACTGAGGCCTCAGTCAGAACAGGGGACTAACTAGTCCGTGGGTCAAATAAAAAGCTTGCCATCTAATCTGCTAATAGACACTGAATAGATTCCCTGTGGGGAAGTATTCAAGTGGGTCCGCCATATTTGACCCTCCAACAAGTTAGTCCACTGTTCTGAATGCTGCCTGAGAAACTGGTACCATCCTTTGTAAAGATGGTGGAATTCTATGAATGTGCACTTGTGGCGTCAATAAAAATGATAGTTTGTAAAATGTAACACATATTGATTATATGCCATCAGGCATGGGAGAAAAAACTAGTATATTCAGTGACATGATTTTTGAGCAGTTTTCATAGGATCTTCACTTCTGTGTGTGTATGTATATATGTGTTTGTGCATGTGTGTATATGTGTATGTGTGTTCATGTCCACTAAGAAAAAAATATCTTATAACACATAATTATATACATACATAAATACAAACATAGAAAATAAACCTAATTTATTTATTTTATTTATGGTTGCAATATTTCTTTGTCCAGGATGCATCTGGATGTAAACAATATCCTATACATTTTCACTAAAATATGATACGAGACATGATTAAAATAATTTGCCTATGAAATAGATAAGGTAAATGATAAGAGAGGGTTGTGGAGCTTTACAGGATTATTGATGATATGGATTCAAGACAATTACCAGTATCACCTCTATTTCATGTAAAGCTCAGGGATGAGGACACATTATTGAAGCTCTAAAAATAATTTGCTATGACAATATAAATATCATTACTAAAAAAAAAAAAAAAAAAAAAAGAACTCAGAGAGTGTATACCTCTACCAAGACAATTAAGGAACTACTGACCATTCATTAATAAATGGATCATCATCAAAACGATATCACTTTTGAAGCTGCTTATTTCTGACTTGTCCTAAAAATTTTATCAAAATTCAGCAACAACTTTTAGAGTTAGACTGGAGACAAACAAACAAACAAACAAACAAACAAATGGGTGTGGAAACTCCTTTGCAGAGGTAATAAAAGTTTAAAGTTACAGTTACTGCCTAGTTCTATGGTAAGCTTTCAAATAACCACAACTTTTATTAATGGGGAAATATTTTGATTTAGCCATATTGTATAAGCTGAATACATCTTCCACTGACTTACATGGCTTTAGTTGGTTCTTGCACCTCTTCACTTGACTGAGTTCAGTTAATTACATGTCTAGAGGAGAGTGTTTCATATATAGTATGTATAAAATCTCTTTTCAATTACTGTTACTAATCTTTCAGCAGAATTCATGCACTTTTAAAGAGTGAGAAGTGACACTTACATATCTATATTTTAAAATAAAATTTTGTTATAACTAAATAATGGTTTGAAATAAGTAACCATATATATTACATGCAAGTAATATTGTGGAGGCAAAATAAAAGTTACACAGGTGATCTAAATTGGTGCTGCTTTGTAAAAACTTCCCGTCAAAAATCTCAGCTACTGCACCATTTTTTTCAAAGAACTTTAAACCAGATAATATCCTGATTTTAGTGAACGGAAACCTGGAATGGACTTTAAAATGTCTCAATGCCTTTTTGAGCACTTGTAATAGAGATATAGAGAGATGGAGAATTTTTTTTATTTATTTATTTTTTTTTTTGGGGGGGGGGGGCTCCAAATGAGACTGAGCATATAACATTTTAATTAGCACCAGATTAAATTATAATTACCAAATGAAAACCATCTGTGTGCATTGCCTATCAATTTATTTCAAAATAGCTTTACTTTTTAATAACCAGTTATTTTAATTTTGTTCTACCATCAAGTAAAACCAGATAAGGATACGAACTGGAGTCTAGGTCACATAGGCAATTTTGTCTGAAAGATTTTAACTGAGATAAGGTGCAGATCTACAGTGGACTTTTTTCACCATAAAATAACAAAAATAATTAACATTTATAGTACACTCACAAGCAGAGAAAATGTAGGAATGTAAATAAAGTAAAAAAAAATACAAACCTTAATCACAATTTTGTTTTAAAAATGTGGAATTTCGATTTAAAAATCTTCGTACCAATTACTGCACTTTCAACAGAACTAATCTTAAGTCAAATTACATTAGTTGGTCATAGGGTGCCTTAGATCACAAAGTATGTGGTATACAGCAGTTTCTAATTGAGCGACCTTTAAGATGCAACTTCTTCACTATGAAAAATGCTATTACTGTTTTACTCTCTCCTTTTGCTATGTAAATGAACTAGTTTCTTTATAGATGTGTCTTATATGTTATCTTTTCATTTATGCCTTAATGTGGATGAAAAATAGACATGCAGAACAAAATTAAGAACTAACGTCAGCTATCTGCTTGGCATTCAATTCCAGGGCAAGGCAAGCTTAGTCATCTACTTCCATAACAATTAAGCACAAACCTTTTTCTCAATTATTAGTAATCTTTAGAAACAGAAGTACATGTAATAGCTATTAACAACTTTCATGAGGTTTTCAATAAAATCTTATTATCCTAAAAAAGTAAGATTTTAAAGAATATCACATACATGTATTTTTTATTCCATGCAAACGTCCTGATTATAGGTGTGGAGACAGTAACCTAGACTCGATTTCCCTAATAACTCCACAGTCCTTGCTACTTACGATATGGATGACAATGTCAGTGATAAAGCAGCTTGCCCTGTTGACCTTTCAATTAGTATATAAATCACCCCTACCTGTACTGTCTTTTTATATCTCCCCGTGCATGGAGTATCCCTAGCGGTTGTGAGCGTGAGCGTGAATGAGCCTGAATATGGCGTCTCTTTGCAGCAGAGGCACTCATGATACTAGGCAGTGACAGAATGTATTAAGGAAGTATTCAGGAAACCCATACAGTTACACCCTTGGTCAGTAAACAGTCCCCAGACATGGGTCAAACGTGCGGTCACTTGAGCCTTTAAAAGATAAACTACAGGTACCAATGGCACTTCTACCTGGCTGAGGGTGGTAATCTATCCAGTAATCTGTCAGGTTAATCCTTTGTTGATCTAACATCACATGGTGTCAACAGTCTGCTGCTGCCTCTCCACACTCAAGTCCCCATCTCCTGCATGCTGACTGACTGCAGTAATAATGATAATAATAATAATAAAAATCCTACAGTTCTCCAATCCAAAGTATGTTAATCTGGCCTGTTTAATGTAAAGGATGTGTTAGACAATCCATAAGGCACTGGCCTTCTCTTCCTTACCACAGTCTGCAAATATTCATAGACTGACTGCTTTAAAGTTGGCAAGCCAATTCAAACAACTAAGCATTTCAATAACACCCAGCAATAAATGCACCAAAATGTGCACAATAAGTCCCTTTGTTGTCCACTGCACTGAAACTGAAAATAACAATGTACTCTAAATTCATGACTTGAGGTAATAAGCAGTTCACACACTCTAGTATTTTCTTTTTTTGCTATATCTAAAACAGTGACCTATGGGGAATGGATGGCTATAATGAATTCTGTTTATATTAAAGCTTGAATTATCTCCTTCCAACATTACTCTCAGAGCTATCATGTTGTTCTTCTGATGAAAAAAAAGTTCTGCAGTAATTAAATCTCCTATTAGCTGAATCAAAGTGGCAGACAATATGGGATCTCTGGCTACTATAAGGTTTCCAACAAGCTCAAACTAGCAGGTGGATATCAATAAAACAGGGTACTTCACTTGCACATATATTTTCAAACAGCACTTCAAAAGGAAGCAAGCCACATTTAATTGGGTAAAACTGTGCCACAACAATGAGATTCAGCTTTTGCAAATCCTGACACTGATCTCAAAATTAATCAAAGATTATATGCATATATACACATAAGTGCTACAATGTATTTTGATTTTTCCCTAAAGTCTATATACTGTTACTGAGTGACAGGAGTGGAAAAGTACTTTGACTCGGTAACATCCTCTTATTATCTATTCATAACACTCAGGAGTCAAGTCATTCTGAAGAAGCGATAAATGATCAATCAAATAGTATTACACTTTCAGATGCAGGTTAAATTGCCACCCTTCCAATCACTCAAGTATTCCTAGAAAACTTGAAACTCTCACAAGGGTCTTGACTGCCAGTAAATGTGAAGTAGTATATGAGTAGTACTAGTGTGTTTTCAAATGTATCAATGCACCCAATATTTCATATTGGAGTTTGACTTGATGGTGATTAATTAGTCAACAGGCTGTATAAATGAGCATTTAAAAAGTGTAAAACATATTTCCCTGGATTTTCATTACACAGCCTAGAACACCCATATTTAGAACTATGTGCACTATTGTGTAAATATATAAATGGTCAATTTCGCTTGAGGGTGCTTGCAGAACATGCTTCAGCAATTGATTATATTCATGATGGGAATCCCAAAGTTTACAAAAGAGGGTAAAATAATCATGAAATGGTTTTTGAGTTAGAAATCAATGGGGCTTAAATGGAAATGATGTCACATCTACTAATTGGCATGTAGTATAAGTGATACACTTATTTTGTGTGATGCCAAACAATACAGTTCATAAGAGGTAAATACAAATGATGTGAAAAAATAGAATGTATTAGAAAACAAAGGAGATTGAAACAACAACATATGGAATAAAATACCAATGAAGAGTTATCGCTCCTACACACTAGCAGGAAAATGATTAACATGAGAATGTGCTGCCACCTATAGTCAAAACAATCAAAACTTCATAACTTCAGGCAGAAACCATAAGATCTCAAGAAATTTAATTAAAGCATCCCGTTTTTACCCTTTGAAGTTAAAAAAAAACAAAAAACACACACACACACTTGGGTAAAAGTACCTCATCTGTTCCTCTTCCTCTGAAAGAAATGATGATTGATGTTAGACAGTTCCCATGTCTAGTGCATTTTCTAGTAAACCTTTCCCCTCTATGTATCTAGTACACATATGATAATTACATGGCACTTGGAATATGCCTATCATAAAATATAAAAGGGGTTAAACCCTTATTTTTGTACAGTAAAAAAAGTCTATGTATCAAGTTCACATTCAATCCCCGTACTTTCTTTACATCCATTACTTGTATAGGTATATACACAAATAAATGCAATATTTCCTGGAAATAAAGCCAAACTGTATGTGCCACAATGCAGTTTAGTGGGTCTATCAACTAGACATCTACATACACTTAACTACAACAGGTGCTTCAAACATATTCCACACACAGTCAAGCAGGTGATGGAGGAGTAAATAACTGTTCACTGACGTAGTAACTGCCAGTAGTAGTTGCAGTCTGTTGTAGATAATACACTCATTTTCTACAATTTATCTCAGATATTTCCTTCTCATTATAGGTAATGGTTGTCAGTAGAGAATTACCTGCAGGTCCAGTACTTGAATTACAACTAGGACCCAACATACATAGCGAATCCCAATAAATGTTTTATGCTACCATCCTTGCCTTTCTTTCAACACAATTTTTTGACAAACAAATGCAGTACTTACAGTGGAATTCTAACAATATTGCAGCAACATTGTATAATATTCTTCTTTAATATTTATTTGTATTAAAATTTTTCCACCAGGTTCTGCATTTAAAAAGGTGCCAACATCAATACACATCAATCAAGGTAAGTATCTTCGACATGGTGACAAGTTCTGCATTTGATAAGAAAAAATTATCCAAGCAAAAAAAGCATGCCTAGACTAAGTCTTTTTGCATTTTAGGCTAGTAAAACTTTTTTTGCTTTGCAGCAATGCAAACTTCTCCTTCTAAGACATATGCCTATCAATGCTTTCTAATAACCAAGAAGTTTGTTGCCTAGACAAAAATTATTTAAAAAAGAAGAAAAGGTATTATTCCATAGACCTTACTAATTTTTTATATGTACTAGTATGGTTTCATGTCCTCAGTACTCTTCACTTCAGTGTATCCAGAAAAATAGACAAATAACTGCACACATCAAATAAACAGCTAGGTTACTCATATCCTGCAGGATGTGTTCTAAGTGTCAATTACTTAAACTATTAACTTATTAAGGAGATACATGATAATGTTTCACTGTAAACTTCAGCATGAGCAAGTGCTTATGATGAATGCTATATGCACTGAATGTTCCAAATGCAATAAAATTTTAACTGTAGTTAAAACCTGTACCAATTACCTCTTAACTGCTGGATTAAAAAGTAACTAGATATAATTACTTAATTTTTATTTAGATTTTGTCATCATAAACAAAAGTTTAACAAAATCAAAATAAAATCAAGCAACTGCATCTCATTACTTATCAAATAAGATTTCTTTTAAGAATATCTTTTTAATATTCATAGTTTATAGGGAGCATTGGCCATCTTTATTTCAATTTATGAATTATTACAAGTTCAAGAAAACAAAATGATCAACATTCCTCATCACCAATGTGAATGCTTTTAAGTTTTTCTTTACGTTGTGGTTCATATTATCCACAGACATCTTATCAATACATATTCCACTTCTTTCTAATCTCTTTTTTTACCTTGCTCGACGGTGGTACCATTTCTTCCGTTTTGACTGAGGAATATCAATGCCTATGGGACCAGTAGAAACTGACAACTGTGCCCAGCGATGCTCAGGATCAGACTTAGGGGGAACGCAGGCATCACTGCCTACCTCAGAGTCAGAACAGAATGGCATGATCACTGATAGAGGCTGTTCACCAGATGTGCCTTGGTGCACCTTACTCTGCACGGCTCACTGTCCACACTGTGGGATAGCCAACAGGGGAAGATAAAGTCAATACTGAACTGATTGCTATGGTCTTTAAATTTCAGTTCAGTTGTAAACTATCCTACTGATGAAATTATCTTCTCCCTAGCTACAAAAGTAATAACTTATTGTCCTCCTCTGAGAAATGATCTCCATTTCACTATGGTGTCAAATTGGAAGATAATCCATTTCAGATCCACCTGCATCTCGGCAGTGGTCTTCCTTGCTTAGCCACGTACCAAGCTCTATCCTCCTGTTATATAACCCTAGACAGAAACAGCTGAGCTAGAAAAATCTACCATGAAAAATGATTCAGAAATAGTGCATTCCTCTGGACTATCAGCAAAGGCATGGAACCAGAGTTATTTCACTTAATTAAGAATGGAATATAAAAAAGCCTGACATATTTTTGTTAACTGACAGAATTTAGCTCTCCCTTTCTTTCTGTCAGAACAGAAGCCAAGCCTACAAGATCCTACAAGACCACATTTTCATGAACAGCAGGAAATCAAAAAGCTTGAATGTATCAAATTGTAAATATATATGAGTTGCTTTTGATTTTGGAGCTGGAGGGAAACACTCACTGTTTAACTCAAAAGAAAATGTTTAGAGGAGAATGCACTTCACTTCAAGTGGGAGTTAATCGAGGTCTTTGGTCTATTTATTCTTTGAATAATGAAGTAATTTCTTAATATGTATGGCATCCTTTGCTTGCAAAAAAGTAAAGAATAAAAATCAGACAAAAAGTACTACAATTTTATGTACAAACTTTATTTAATAATAAAGTTTGTTGGTTTTATTGTTTTTAGTCTCAGACTTACAGATATATGCACTTTGCTTTCACTGGTAATATACATAATATTGTATCCAATTTTTTATTTCATTTTAACCAAAATCCCCAATGATGCATTTTACAGAAAAAAATTCTTCGTGGAATTTCATCAATCTGAATTTTTAACCAACCTGTTTGCTTATAATACCTATATTGATGAAATGAGGAATGCAATGTTCTAATTCAGCTAATAGTCTGGGAAATGTTTATACTCACACCCCATGAACCAAATTTCTAAAAAGCAGCTGGTTGGACAGTCAACCAAAAAACAATATTAGTCTATTATCTGACTATGTTGTTGAAAGATAACCCCTGTGCCTGTCTGTGGAAGTTTTTACGTCAGTCTGTACAGTCTCATGTCCAAAAAAGGCATACTATGAAAAGCTTCAACACAATGCAGCTGCAGGCATGCTGCCAAGGATTGCACTGGGATGTGCCAGTGATTTGGTTTGAATCACAACTAATGCAATCTCCCGCTGTGCATGTACACGTCAACTGTAGGATGGTACCGATGTGTTGACGTTCCCTCCCTACTATTCTTAAAAACACTGGCCTTTCCATCCCAAATGTTTATTGTGTGTTAGGCATGGGTTTAAAACACGTCTGTTTTTCTTTGTTTAACAGTTGGTTTGTTGATATGGTAACTAGCATTATCACTGCTCTCTGCGTCACTCTCTCAGTGCTGGATCACCAGTGAGATAAACAGTATCTATGCAGACTCAAGGTTACCACAGTCCAAAACCTTCAATGACTGCATGTTGTGTTATGACAGACAAATGCCCAACAAACAACTTTTTATTAAGGTGTATATTACAGATATGGTATAAAACATTAATGGCTTTAGTTACAAGAAAAGGTTTGTTGGCCTGCAATATTTCCAGATTGTTAAGATAAAATCACTGCAGTTCTGGAGCCAGCAAGTCTTGATATCAGCTAAAATAAAACACTCCCACCATAGATATAATACCACCAGGCAACACCACACGTCAGCAAGTGTTGTTTTAACATGCCAGATGTGTTAGATATGCTGTATGGGTGTCTCCAGGCAGGGCAGTGAAAGGGCAAGGGGTTTGTGTTCACCAGTTTATAGCTGATTGGGCTAATGATATTTGTGATACTTGTGGAGAGGTGGCTGCAACACGTGTGCAACATTAGGTACAAGGGAAAACACAAGCACATGGCATATATCTCTCATTGGCATCAACTACTTATACGTTGATGGCGATGATACTTCAAGTGTAAATGTGAAAAATTACCGACACATGTATACATTACATGATAACATGCATTCCTTTTCTTCTAATCTCTATATCAACCCATTGTTATCAAATATGTGATTTAATTAAGTGCATATATTAAGAAGGGATATTAAAATAACACTGCCCAATAAAATTTACATGTTCCTGATCTTGAAAATCAACCCCAAATATACAAAGAATCAAATTTGTTTCATAGCAATATATAAATATATTTTAACCACTCTGTTGGTTCTTCAAAATCGCAGAAAAACTATTGGAATAAACCAGTTTCACTTCTCATCTAGAGTTGTTGATACATTATAGAAAGCCTGCTGGCAAACGCTTGCCAACATGAACTATCCATTAAGTTAGACAATTATAGCTTTAAAAAAATGGCTGATTCCCAATCACAAATTTAACTAGGAGGCATCATGCTCGGCTGTCACCTTGATCAGCTAATGGATCTAACCCCTCCCCCCCCCC
>NW_019775773.1:70140-200331 GCF_001039355.2 Lingula anatina
CCCCCCCCCCCAAAAAAAAAAAAAAACAAAAAAAAACACCACACTAAACAAGAAAAAAAAACTGGTTAAATATTTCTTAGCAAATCTAACTGGACACTGTATACTTGGAAATTTTAGGTAGTTGACATTGGACTGAAGGTGGTTTGATGGCTGTTACTAAATCTAATTTGAATATAATAAATAGTCAGGCTTTCAGTTGCACAAGATTGCATTTATAACTATTTTACTATATCATATGTATTGGTCACTTAATCAAATTTCTCTAAAAACTTAAGTTACTACATTTTTTACATTTTTTAGATATGGTAGATGAGTGTGGTATTCCAAAGTCATTTTATGTTGGTTTTAGTTCCATTAATTTAACCAATCATAGTGATAGCCCAGTACAGTATGGTGAGGCATCAGCAGATATGCAGATATGTGTCAAATGAAGCTCCTGTTTCTAAATGAGGTGTAATTTTAAGCTTGTATCTGGTGATTCCATACAGCATCATGCACAAACATGTTTTAATGCATGTGCAAACTGTCAGCATTGTACTTTCACTAAATTTAAAACAAATTTTCCTATCCTCTTCACTTCCTATTGTATTGCCATATACTTCACCAAATTAAAGTGTTATCCTGGTACGTAGCAGTTTGAAAGGGCACTCCATCACCTCATGGCAGGTGACTGAGGTAAAGGCATGGAGAGAAACAACAATGGTTTGTGGTTTGCTGGGAATATGATACCCGGACAGATTTCAGTTTGGCTGATAGGAACATCTCAATTCACCCAAACAAGAAAGTCATAACCGACACAAAAAATGCTGTAAAATGCCAAATTTGACGAGGTGAAGTGCTTTATTGTGAAATAAAGACAAAGGCCTGTGGTGTGTACACCTACATATTCAGGGCAGTCATTATCTCTTGTCTAATTCAATCAAGAGCATTTTCTGCTTATTGTGTGAATAATACTTTTTTTTTTCATTTTTTTCTGGGTTTAAGACAAACAACCGTTTTTTTGGAAGAAATGAGAATGCTTCTTGGCTCCCAAGGTCGGTACTCCCTAGATGATCTCTGTGCCCAGGAGTTCAACTAATTACTACCCTATAAATGACTCATCAATAATAATCTCAAAGACTGCACTCTTCCGAGATGTATAATCACATAAGAACAGTGTGGCAATGGCACGCAAGAAACAGCAAGAGAGCTAGCATAGCAACAGCAGGCCATACCAGCAGCATTCAAAGAGAGCTTCCCTTTCTATAACTGTTACAGTGGCATGCACTTATGTAAAGCTTCCATTCCCAAAAAACTTTCTTCAACCAAATAACGAAGGCCAGTAAATTTGTACTTGAAATTGAAAAGTATTAGATCCATCAACATTTGCTCATAATTCTAACATATACATGTACTTTGATTTTCAATCATTGATGTAAAAAGAAGCTGGTCATATAATCCTAGGATAGATGATAAAAAAATAGCATATTGTACACCTATCCTCAAAGCTATATTTTGGGTCCTTAGCTAGTCTAATCCAAGACCAGGAAACAAATCTAATGGTAAAATCTTCTCCACTTTATTGTGCACAAAAAATTAACTACATAATACTACACATAGTCACTCAAAGAAAGTTGGACTATGCTTTGAGGATACCGGTGGGTGTACGGTATACTTTTTTTTGTGGTCAAGAGTGTGTGTGTGTGTCTTGCATGTTTGTTTATGAGGTAAATCCAATTAAATATTCTATATCTTTGTGGTTAGTAAAAAATAAAATTAAAAAAAAAAATCATCATCTAACTCCATTTAGTAATGCTCAACATAACAAAGTACTTTCTGAAGTGCCCATGATTATGCAGGTTTACACAATTTTAGGACTGGATCATCCATTTGTAATGAATAGTTGTGCTGGTAGTGTACTAGTACATACATTTATGCCCCTCCAAAATACAAGAGAATTTACATATTCTTTGCTCTGTTTCATAATTACAAAATATCTTATGGTAATTGGGAGTCGCCCAGATGACCCCACAGGAAGGTCAGTGATTGCGAATCATATTCAGAGGCATAAAATACCTCCAGAAATGGCCATGTAATTATTAAAATTAGGTCATAAATGGGATAACACCTTTGAGCCTTTTTTTTTTACTTGAGATGTCTTGTTGATGAAATATCAATTAGTGATAAAGAATTGTTCCTTTCATTGAATTTTCATCTAGGTATGTTTATTCTTCCTTAAATTACTAAATTCATTACGTATAGGTTCATGAGTACCTGATAAAAAGGAAAATCCTGTTTTGCCATAGTCCTTTTCATAAGTACAGTATTTACCCTTCAATCTCTTTTAATGCTTTGTCAAAAATACCCAAATGCTTGAAGTGGTCTGCTTTGGCTTAAGAAAAAATATTTATAGGGATATCTACTTATTTTCAAAGGTTTATGAATGATTAGATGAAATCATCTGAACATCAGTTGAAAGACTTTCTAGTGGAACATAGTAAATCCCCTCCCTTTGACAGTAATCATTTATCTCCCAGCTAATTTTTGCCAACAAAGATATGGCAGCCAAAAAAGTTCTAAAATGTACCTAAAGATTTATGCTAGTGCCCCAATACTGGCCTTGGTCCAACCATGTAGCTGTGATAATTTTCCCTACAAAATCAGATCCAGACATCTTACTAAGAGTATAGTGTTTGCTTACGTCTACCTGATAAGTCAGTTACACCTAAAAGGTTATCCATTTTCTTTCTTTTATTTCACCTACAGCAAGACGGATTGCCTTGCAAAACACAGCAAATGCTTCAGGATGAAAATTTCATTTTGTGAAGTGTTTGAAACAGTTATTAAATGCCAACTTATGACGGGTTATGTGCTTGTTTCACGTCTTATGTGCCACGCATCATTACATATCATTCATTTCAATGGGCATGCTGTCTGTTTAATGCTGCCTGCTATTGATCACATATCTTCCAGCCAAACATACAACTTTTTACTAATGGAATTCATGCACTAAATGACTCTTTTCATTTATGAACAATACATAAAGATTAAAGATGATATTTCAAAGAAATCTAGAGTAATGTCCCCAAATTAAACTGGTGCAATTGAGCACATGCTTCTACAATATTCAGCACAGTGAACTGATCAAAGGATTTACCTGTCATAGTTAACAGTCAAGGGTAGGGATCAAAATCAGATAGCACTCAGATTAAGAATTAATTTCAGCATGCATCTTCCTAGTGTGCACATTGCCTTAACACTTAATAGTACCTTCATAGTAACCCTGCAAACCATAAACATGTTTACTGCATATAATTGTTGATTAATTGGTCCCCTTGGGTCACAGCACATTCCGCCAAACTCTGAGGTCACTCTCATCAATTAATCTTATTATTCTAAAGAATGAATGGCATGGTAACAATGATACTACCTTATACAAAGGTAATGGTGGATATAACTTGTTTGTGCATGGCTTGGTCTTTTTTACTTAACCCTGACCGTGAACAGTGCTTACTGCTAGCCATGTTCTTCATTAATTCATATTCAAATGTTATTTCTGTAGTTAAAAATTTGAGTGTCAGTCCATTCCTATAATCGAGATATCCAGGAGTCCATACTGTGCACCTTTACTCAAGGGTTGATGGAGGCCTTCTTCTGGGTCTTCCAAAAGCTGGTAAAATATTTTCAAGTTTACGTTGATGGGCATCTAATTCTTTTCCTGTTGGAAGAGGGTCAAAATGGAGGATAGATAATTTGAAAGACTGTCAGAAAATATCTCTGGATCCACCCCTGCTACTAATGCAATTATATAATTAACATAATTCACCTAAATGCATCATCTTACAATAATTTACACTGATTGTTCTTCTTCTTATTCTAGCAAATATTTGGGTAGGGATGGAAATAAAAGTATTAGTGTGGCATTAAAATTTTATCTCATGCTTTTTATGGTTATGCAACATTTAAGACTTGATCGATTAAATCTGAATTTCTGCATTCATTGTCTCTCACTTCACTAAGCTCAGCATAGCCTACATAGTCTCCATATATATTCATAAAACCAAGCAAGATTTTGTCTCTGGAATTCTAAGGGGATTGATAAATTAATATAACAAGGAACCTTTGACAAACTACATGGAACACAACCCTCTGACCTTTAAAATGAGACTTTAAAAAGGAAGATTAGATTCCTTCTGCATACACACTTGCGTCACTGGTGTAATCTTGTTTTTCAGTACAACGGTGGTGCACAGCCACACCTTGCTGTCAAAATTGTTCACACACACGTACGCCTCATTCTTAGACGTAATTTACCTGTGTTCACCTGAGAGAAGGGTTGTTACTGGATATCTCTAATGACTAGTTGAAGCAGCTCAAATATCAGATGGGGAAGTAGGTGTATGATTGTTGATTTTTAGAAAAAACACAGATGACCCTCAAACATCTTTGAAAATGTTTACCTGATAAAACCTCTGCCAAGGAAGCTATGTTTTGTTGGCATTGGTGTAATGTCTGTCTGTTTGTTTGTGAGTAACTTCATAGAAAAAGTTGTGGATTTATTTTGATAAAATTATTAGGAAAGGTACAAAATGGTCAAATGTACAAGTGATTCACATTTGGGGGTGATCCGGATCATGGTCTGGATCCAGGAATTTTTTATTACTTAATGTTATGGGTGAAATTTTAACAGAGAATAGATCTGATTTGGTGGAGATCTGCACTCTCTGAGCGCCCATCTTGTCTGACAAAGAATCTGTACAATCAGACATACCATTTCATGAAATATTATTATTATTAAATGTTTCTAATCTCTTGCTAAATATTGCAACTTTAATATTATGTAGTCTTAATAGATACTGAAAAATGAAGGACAGGGACAAACTGTTTTCCCATAAAAAGAAATAAATTTCATTGTCAAACCTTTTGAACAGAACAGAAAAAACAAACTTATCTGAAAAATGTTAAAACATCCTCTTTATTCTTTTAAAGAACTAAAGGTTTCAAAGATGAAGTTAACATTAAAAGTTATATAATATATATGTTTAAACTAAGAACTTATAATTTGCCAATGAATGAAAACATAGTTTCCTTAAGATTGAATGATGGTTTAATTAATTCTCAAAAATACATGTCATTTATGACTCAGTTGCAGATTTTTGAGATAAAGGCCACAGTAGATTACATGTTATGATACAGTCACTCTATCTCATTAGGATCTACAAGGTTAGGCATAATTGATAAGTAATTTAATGTGCACAACTGAGCCTTATTTCAAAGAAATTGTTATTTCTTTCATCCCTGTTTCATTAATGCAAAAAATGCATTGGGTAAGTAGGTAAGAAGGAGAAATTTGTAACTGACCACAGGATAATCTTCAATACTATTGTTTTTATGCTCTAAAATCACCCTCCTCCCCCCCCCCAAAAAAAAACCTTTAAAATTTAGTTGATATGCTTGTTAAACATCATATGTAAAATATGAAAACTTAAACAAAAAATTTGTCTACCAATCCTGTTAAAACAGGGTTGCAGCTTGCTAACCAACTTGCCATTTTCTCTGGCCTAATGCAACTTTAAAAACATACTAATGATATATTAATTTCTGCTCCCTTCCCACTAATATTTTTTCATTTTTGTTAGCGCGATGTAATGTATTTACCATTCATTGTTAGGACATAACTAATATAATGCAAACACAAAGTTGGGTGTGGCAATATGTTTGCTAGCAAGAAGACCAAGGTTTCAGACCCTAAGACTCTTACCCTTATCATTCAATTTTACACCTGGAAATTGGAGCATAATTCCCACAGTGATAGTGAATATATTAAGTTGCAGCCCCAAAGCATCCTTATCACGAAGAACTGGAGGACAGGCAGAGTATAATGAACAACAGAGAGCCATGACTTCAAAGACTCCTGGAAAAAGCATACGGGAGAACAATTTCTCTTAACTTAATTGAGCAATTGCAATATTGTGATAAAAGTAGTTGTTTTTCCAATGCAATCAATCACCACCCAATCGCCATCCTCAGCTGTGTCAGTTTCTCCTCTTATCACCATTCCTTAGACACTTTATTCACAGCAGTTGCCTAGAAATCATGGAACCTCTCGGAAAAAATGATATCAATGACCTAAGAGAAATAAATAATTGGATAAGCACAACGGAGTTGGAACTATCAGATTCTGTGGTGAGAAAAGCCATATTTGGTGCCAGCCCTCTAAGGGTGGCTTTAAACACAAATCAAACCATTTCCTGATACAAAAAGCTACTACATCATCGTATGAAAGGAATAAAAACATTAAATCACCCCAATGAGTATGTTTTATTTCTATGCACTTGCAGTCTGCGTACAGGAAGTGATTTGAGTTACTTCATCTTGCTGTCTTATGCAGTTACTCTTGAGGTGTTGATTTCAAAATTAATCAATCAATTACAGCCTATATATGTGTAAAAACATGTGCCATCTAACTTTATTTGCCTCCCAAAATAATGACATGTGCAACATGAAAGCTAACATTGTGAGCAAAATACATATATGGGTGATACATGTGTTGCAATGCTTAAAAAATGCTACACATATGTATTATCACACCCCAGTGACTTTTTGCCACGGGTATGACAACATTTTTTTGTCATTGTGTAAATCTCTCTCTTTTACACTTAACTGCAATGATTATTGCTAGCCCGCCTTTCAAGATTACATGAACCCCACTAAATCACTGGCACTAATCAAATTTCTCTAGCAAAGATAAATATAAATTACCTTAATTATACAGATGATAAGTGTGTACTCAACCCTTAACCTTTAACTTACCACATTAATTTACATTTTTTTTACTTCAGACTATTTAGTTATCTGAGGTTACATATATTAAATGCCCTGCTCCAAAATCTTCCCATTGTCTTATATTTTTTTTTACCTAATTGTACAAAAATACCCACAACTGCAAGTATGGGATACATACCAAGGTTTACATAGAACCAAATCAGATATGTTACCTGATAACAAAGCAAATATATATTGCCCTCAAAAGGTTGCAAAATGATATGTCAAATATTTATTTTAAAAAAAGAAGGCATCAAATGATACGGGCAGCTTTCATGTTTAAGCTTTAAAAATTGCATATGCTCATGAAACAGGATGCTTTAGTTATCAGTGTTATAGAATTACATGTACATTAATTATTATTGCACTTCTTTACTTTTTTGGTTGTTGTAAAAAAAAGTTTTTGTAAATCAAATTAACCTGTGCATAAACTTCATTAAACTCTCATTAAATCTTTGTAGCAAAATTATACAATTGAAAAAAAAATGAATACGTAATGCAAGGAACATTTTATACTTTGAAAAAAAAAAAAAAAAAGTAAATGCAAAAGCATTTTTTCCTTTCCTTTCTGTTTTGTGAATCTCAACAAGAGCTGCTGGTCAAAGGAACACAAACTTGATCTGAATTAACTTCTACAGTCTGCCACTGACTGAGAATAATTTGGAACATTCTCAATCCCTCTATCTCAAAGTCTGCTTGCATCTTTCCTCCTCGTCCCCTGCCGTCCACACTTAACTGTAACAACACTGAGTAACCATGTACAAACTCCCTGCTCAGTGGGTTAGCTAACCACTCTCAGAGCTGCCAAAAAGTGTGTTTCAAATAAAATATCAACTTTTAAGTATGCAAGCACTACACATTAGGAAAATTTTACATGGACAAAAACTACAACGACTGCCTTTTGCATGGCCATTTTATGAAAGAATAATTTAACAGAGCTGCACATAGAAATTTACAAAAATAAAAAAAGAAGAATCTTTTGTGTCTTCAAACTTTTTTCTTTTACTCCAAGCCTTTCAATTTGAGATCTAAACCTAAAATTAAAACGTTTTTAAGATCCCATTTTGTCTAACACTGGCTGAAGTCTTGTGACAGGCCGTAGGTATTCCTGGCATTTTCACTTCATGTAAAAATGCAATTTTTTTCAGCAGTGGGTTAGTATCTCTAAACATAAAGAGTTTATAACATGCTATGGTAGCTAGCATATAAATATAAAGAAAATGAAAGAGTTCAGAAAAGACAATTCATATGCAGTGCTGCCCCTTAATGTAAAACCATCTATTACAGTCCACTGATAAATGAAATGCATATTACAATTCATCCTGATGAGACCACTCCAATACACAAACTATAAATTTAAGATGTACTTATTTGACATAGAAACAGAATTGGGAACCTATTTTTTCTTTGATTTGCACCCTATACTGTACCAATGAAATATCTTCCTTTTCTTGTCATAAACAAATCACATCAACTTTTAATGGAAATAAAGCAAGACAGATACTCCCTTTACATGTAAACATATATGCCCCCTCACGTTTTAGTATCAGAAAAGTAGTTTACATAATATGGGTGCAGTAAACTTATGCATGACAGGACACATTAAACTATACGATCATGCCCCTTTCCATTCCATTTGTCTCTTCACAATGAATTTTGTTTTTTTTTTTTTTGGGGGGGGGGGGGTGGAGGGAGGTCAGAAACATCATTTTCAAATACACAAGTTACAAAATATCTTTGTAACACAATACTCTTGCATACCCACAGCTCATGCATGTTTAATTATCATCAATCAATGACGTGATAGAATCAATAGCTCTGAACACAAAGGAAATAAACTTCATACTGCAAATACTTAAAAAATGTTCAGTATCACTATATCAATGTCAAAGCTATTTTGTCAGCAGGGAGGACCTTACATGGCCACCACACAATCACAATACTTTTAATCTAATAATCAACTTCACTTATGCCATATATTGATTTCTTTTCTTATGTTTTATTTTCCAGCAAGTCACAGTGGAGTAATGTTCATGAACACAACCTAACTGTACTGATACTGATCAGCAACCTAGGATAGCCAGGTCATCCATTCATTATTAATAACTTGAGGTAATGGGAATTAAGCCAAACTTTTTCCTTCTCCCAACTTTTAGATTCTGATTCTCTTATGATAACAAGCATGTCTGTAGACAAAATAAATAAATAAAATAAAATAAAATAAATAAAACATTAGAAAAAACAATTTTTGTAAAATAAATATATCTCTATTATAATAAACTATAAAGGTTGATAGTAGGTTCTTATTTCACACAATTTGTCATAAACAAATTGTATGTATAGCATCCATGCATTAAATTTTATATATTGTATTGAAACATAATACAGTGCAGTAGGTACATACATATTGTCACAGCCAATTACCCACCCGTAACTTGACACACAATTGCTATTGTAAATAGTAGGATGACACATTTTCTACAACAAAACAAGCTCGTTTTATGATTAAAAAGAATTTCAATTTTCTCTCAAGGCAAACCAGATGCTGTCAGGTCAGTGCATTCTTGAAGAATAACCACTTTATAGCTCTGCATGGTTTGTGTGCTTTGAAAAGTCATGTGGCATTGTGTACTGTATGTTTTGATGAACCAGGTCTTTTAATTCAGGCTATGAACCCAGTTTTTGTTCACATTTAGCCCTTTCTCTTCACTCTTCATATGATCTGGTTTTCATATATTGAAAATATTTAAAAAATTAAGGTCACCATTAGAGTCTTATATCCCAATTTAAATTAAATTACTATAGACTTTTGCTGCAATAAGATTCAATGTGAGCCAAATTAACTTCACAACATAGAAAGAACTCATACACATGAGACCATACTTCATAATAAATGAAAAACAAATAAATAAATCAAGAGGAAATTTCCTGGGAGGTAGGATAATAGGAAATGTGTGTTTAATATCTGCATAGTGCTTGCTGACCTGCTGGTACATTTACGCCTTTTATGCATGGCAGAAAAAGTACTTTTGTATAGTTAAAAATCAAATGATGAAATATGGAATGACATCCTATTCAATGGGTAGGTATTACCTTACCCATTATCTCCATCAAGGGGACATTTTTAACGATCCAATGTCCTTACCCGCGTCATACTTGTCAGAAGCTTGCCAGTCCATGACAAAACAAGTGTAGCCGCTTCTTTAACTAGCTTACATCTATCTCTGGTAGATCTGTTAGATCTGGTATGATATTATCTATTGTTGCATAATGTTGATGGCCTTGATCAACCTCAACGTGTCAGCAAATTAAAGGTGTGTCATAGTATTGCATTGCTTCTAAATGCATTCCAGTAACTTTCAAACTGGAGGATTATTGAATATCATATCTGACAATATCAACGTTTAATCCATAAACTTACCAAATCCAAGAGTGCCTCCTCTTTGGAAGAAAATGGTGAATTTCTGGCACCTGTAGCATATTACCACTGCTGATGTTGGTTGTAACAATCTGCTGCTACTGTCTCTTGCAAAAAAAAAAAATTATCTCGCTACGTCAGCCGGCACCAGCATTTGCCCATGGAATCTCCCTCTCTATGGTATTATTATGTATGTTAATGTGCAGTCACAGTGAGTGTGTACACTTATCCCTCATCACTGTAATAACTAAGGGTCTACGTACGTGGGACACACCGAGAGATGAACTCGGCCAGGTATACTGAAGACTGGATTTCATTGGTCCACATTTGATATGATTTTCTGCTCAGTCAAGCTGTGGCTGGGCCCACAAACTAACTTTAACAGATGATGTCTACGAGTTCTGTATTTAGTTGTCACTGACTGGTCCGCTAATGTTTACAATGAAAACTGGATTAATGTACCTGTAATATGATAATCTGCAGTGGATGATGCATAAGAAGGCGTAAAAGCTGGTTGATCACAGCAGCAGCAGGCGTCTGGCTGACTCGCCCAAAAGAGTGCATTCTTTGTGTCATAATATGTCCTTTCAACCTTACAAGCATGTCTAGCTTAAAATTCCACCTTGTCATTTAGTATATCAGGTAAACCAGCTTGGGTTACTGAAGATGTTCCTCTATCATAGTGTCAATGTCACCGTGAAACTTTTTTGTGCCAAAATGGCAAAATCACTGGTAAACTTCCTATACAGAATACAAAGAATAAAAAAGATTTCACCTACGCAACTTGTCCTCATAAGTGTGACCAGCTGTTACGTACCATTGACTGTTGCATGACTTTGTCCCATTCTTTTAAAAGAGACTTAACTGGCCAATTATGCTGCTGTGCACACGTGAAGATCTGCAGAGAAATCCCACTCTAATTACATGTTAATAATGCAAGATGTCTTGATAGCAGATATGTCATCAGTTACTTGACATAAGACATTTCATAATTCATTTATGAGAACTTTTTTTGACAAGGTGCTCAGAAGCTTGTATCATATCTCATTATTCAGCTAGACACCTCTGCATAGCTGTGAAATTGAAATTGAATACCATAAGCAGCAACAGGTAACTTGTCTTTTTCTCGCAGATGAAACTGTTATATGAAGACCTTTTACCAGGTATACAGTCCTACCACATAAAAGATACCCTGGCCTAGGCAGATCAAATCAATTTCAAGTTAATTGAAAGATAGGACTGGAAACAATCCAGACATTTTTTCATCCATGTATAACATACATCCACCTGTAGTTAATCAGGCAGGTATGCCTTCCATTTGCCACAATTATCAGCAAAATGTCATTGAACCACGCAAGCATCATTTCTTCTGCAGTGCCACTGAGTGCCAGCAAATCCCAGCTTTCTCAAATTCGGGGAAAAGGAGCAGTCAGAGAATGTGTACAAGTTCTTTCAACTTGCCTCTATGATGTCATCAGTACTTAAAACAGCTTTGGCTAGCTTTTTTCACTTTGAAGTGGCAGAGAAGTAAGTTTATGGAGGTCCGCATGCAAGTGCTAGGTCTTCAGTTCCGAGGTCAGCTGCAACTAGTTTGCAACAGTCAGGCTAGGAAGACATTAATCTTCATGACAGAGTCACAATATTTTGCAGAATATTTTCACCAAAAAAAAAAAAAAATGCCAGTCTAACTGAACAACACACAGTTCAAAGAAGTATACTCAGATATATTACACTCCCAACTGTCTACTTTCACCCCATAAACTATCTGCAGGTACCATTCAATTTCCCTTTTATTCATTATGTTTATCATGTTGTGCATGCTACACAAGGCCATGTGGCACTAATACATGCATCCCTCTTAAGTTCACTTGTTAGTTTCTTTTCATTTACACCTCAAAAGTGATCTAACTGCTCCTACAGTGTATTAAGCTACAGGCACACCAACAGATTTAATATTTGTATGCAATGTCACATACATAAAGGTCATTAAAAATGCAAATGACAATAAACCTTCACAGAATTTGCAGAAATAGGAGAAAAAAAGACTCATCTGTGCATCTTTTCATTTTTCATATATATAAATATCCTCAAATAATTTAGTTGAAAATCACAGATAGGTCAAAACAAAGTTTTTGTTATAATGATCGTCTGATTGATATATGGGAGGAAAGACTGTATTATCGATTATTAATAATGAAACTACTATCACAGACACACAAGAAGTTCTGCTTTATAGGGACTGTGCAATAAAACAATGAAAATTAGATCTGTGATCCAGAAAATTTAAGTGAGAAAAGAGAACCATTTAAAATATGAATGTATGTTGTGAGTGCTTCTACATGTACCATCTGTGGTTTTAGAATGCAACTTCATATTATAGGTGGAAGCAGAATATTCCCTTAAGCAAACTAGACAATGCCTGATTTTAAGGCTGCAAGCAATTCATAACCCGAAAAGCACTTAGAGAGGGCAGACATCCAAAACAGCTCAATTCTGATTATGAAATAACTTATTAAAATATAAACTAATAAATGGATCACCACCAAAATCTTCCTAATTTTAAGTGATCTAGATCCCGAAATGTTTAACAAAATCCAGCCATAACTTTTTTGAGAAAGGCTTTTAACCAGCAAACCAACTAACAAAGGCAAATTAAAACATGATAATTATTCACACTATAGGCAATGACTTAATCCACCATGACAAAGTGACACTGGTTATGTGAAAAAAAAATTATGTAAAATTTGACCATCTGTGCATGTGCTTATAAAGCATGATGGCGTCATACATTGCATTACAATAAAAGTTCACCTGAAATGCAAGTTCACTGACAGCATGATAGATAAAAACAACCATTGCAGTAGTAGTGAATGATAGCTGAAACAACAGACTTCTCTACCACAATCAAGCTACTATGAAGATGCTGAGATCCTCTCACATAAACAAAGCCTCCCATCTTCAAACATAGACCTGATGACATGGATGCCTTGCACACTGGTAATTGTTTTAATAGAGAACACAAACTAGCACTTACCTGAAGTTTCTGATGTAGTAATAAACACAAATGTTGACTGATATATTTAATAATAACTATAGAATTGGGAGTGTCTTTACAGTAATCAGGCCCCCATGATAATAAAATAATGCATTTGTGCAGAAACATTGATATTCCATTTTCCTGAGTGCAACTCACTTCTATTACATCACAGAGATGCAATTTATCCATTTTGTGCAAGTACAAACAAAAGACATTAAAAATACATTTGAAGTAAGAATAAATGCCCTGTAACAAACTGAATATAAATTATTAGTTTCTTACATGACAAAAATAAAATCTACATGCCAAAAAATGAACCAAATTTTATCTCTTGGGCAGCAGGGAAATGGAGTTAAACTGCACAATCTTCACATTCTGTTCTTAAATTTGACTTACTTTTCCCCCTGTAGTATTTACATAAGATACAGAAAGTACGCAGAAAATAATACAATAAATAAAGTTACAGAAGTCTGAGGCATTTCTGTAAACTATTCTGATCGAAACACCATGGTGGCATTTGGTTGAGTTTAGTGATAATATTTTGATATAAAAACTCATTTAATATGCATCTTTAAATTCCACAGTAGTCAGAAAGACCAGATAATCAGTGCTAGATAATCAGTGCGGGATTATCAGTGCTACTGCAAACTTTAAATAAACAATTGAAACATCTTATAGGCCTTTTTAAGAAGTACAACAATACAGCACTATTTATGGTGGAATGTCATCATGAAGGGGAAAGGGCAAGCAGTATCAACCAAGGTAACATGATAGCCAGTAAATGTGACCCTGTATTATTCCAAGTGACATTTGGAAAAACATTGCAGTGTAATCCTCACAGGAACAAAGATGTTTCTTCAGGTAGGGTGTTAAATTACATACAGCACAACACCTTTTTAAAGTTAAGAATGCAGCAACTGATAGTTATAAAACCAAACCAAAAAAGGTGGGAAATAGGTTTTCCAATAAACTGCAGGTCCATATGGGGATGCATTTTTTCTGCTCTTTGGCGTTATTGAAAGTGCAAACCAAACCACACAGGAAAAGTTCACAAAATTGGAACCCAGCATTTATGTCAGAATTTGATGTTTTTCAGTCTCTGTACACTTTGTTAATCTCATCAATGGAATAGATAATTGCCTCCAATCTGTAATCTAAATCGAACAGAAGAAGACAACACACCGAATACATGCAGTTTTCATTGAAATGGCATTTACCTCAAGGAAGTGCTCACTGGTGGAGGAAGATATACCCTGACAAGAACAACTCCAGGGGTCATAAAAAAATTACCACCATGCTGGAAATGACATAATTGAATGTCAAGTGTCATTTCCGAACGGAATTTATTTGATATAAATGTCATCTTTCACACCTGGGGTTTCAATTCTATGAACGACTGTATATTAAGCCAACATTTTAAGCATGAAATTAACCTTTTTTATACACTCCATACATAAAAATATACATCATCATAAGAATGTAGCTTAATAAGAACTGCTCTAAAGTTTTCATTTGTAGTAAACAAAGGCAAACTTTATGCAATGAGCATTTTCAGAAGTAATGGGGGTGAAAAAACTGCATATGTTTGATATGGAAACTGAATTTGTAACATACAGAGTTGGTTAGATTAGAGAGAGATAAAAGCACTGTCAGTGAATTTAAAACTATTAATATTTCTGTGCTCCATTAAAAATTCATGAAATGGTTGCATGATCTCTTTTGGAGCACAAAGCTTTACAGCTAGGTTACTCAGGCTTTTAGCTCAAAAGCAATCATTCAACAACCATCTTGTGCCAGTGAATATGGTTGATACTCTACACCCTCCAAATACTAGCTGCTTTTTTGAATAATTAATGAAAAGCATATCTACATCTATACATCAAGTGTATACATATGAAACATTTGGATCAACCAACCCTTTCCACAGTAACTGAGTTCAGGATATTTTATTAAAACCACTCCTGTTGCCTAGCTAGCTTGGGGAGCAGGTAAAATATGAAGGTAAAACATGACCAGATAGACAGACAGACACACATACTAGTAAACCATATCCCTTCCATTGTTCCATGGGTGGGTGGGGGGGGGGGGGGGGGAGGGGCACTTCAACTAGTTTTCCTGCATGAGGCCTTCTGTAGTTTTTCAGGCTTAATCAACCATAACCTTACATCAACCTTCAAAAATCTTTAAATAACTTCGAACGTGCTGTGAGTCTGTGAAGACCGTTTTTTCAGAAAATTGATAACTGATACAACAGTGGATTTAACTGGCATAAGGTTTGTAAAAATTCATTTTCTAAAAATCTTTCAAGCACCTGTAAGTAGACAGTGGAGGGGGAAGGGGAAGGGACAGACTGATGAGATGCATAAATGTTGGATTTTTTTCATGGGTAATTAACTGTTGTGGCTTTTATTTATTCTTAAGATGTATCAATTGCAATTACATGTACATGTAAACACAAGATGCTCCTTATCTGCTATAAACCTTGTACATTTTGTACCAGCTGCTTGTTCCAGCTATTTGCATGCACAGGCTGAAGTAAGCACTGTATTTATTATCATTATGGACATCAAAAAATCCTGAGTTCAGTGAAACACTTTATTAGTGTACTTAGGATAAGGCAAGCAAGAACTTTCCAATTAGTGGATTTTCATTACTGCCACAATTGCATTATCATTATTGCACAAATGATATATTTGAAGGGATTGCATAAAACTTATCAAAGGCTTGTGTGGAAATAAGAAAACAATTGTCTGTTACTGTACATGTAGGATAACATGTGGATGCATTAGTGTGTGTGTCAGAGCAAAATAAAATTTTGAGACAGCTTCAGTGACATTTCACGAAACACTGAACCACTAGACTTTCATGATATCTGTAAATCAGAAATTAATCTCAACAAATGTATAGTGTCATGTTTATAGTAATCTGGTGCATAAACAATATTGTATCAACAACAAATAAGACTGTCTGGTTCAATTTGTTTCAAGGATGAGAGAGAGAGTGAGAGAGAGAGGGAGTGGACAGTGCTGATGTAAACTTTCACAAATCCAATCTTAGATAATTATTGCCTAAAGCCACAACTACAATAATGCCATTTCAATCAATGCTGATCAGTGAGCAATTATATAATAATATTAATAATCTTACATGAAAATGACAAATGTCCATTCTTATTAAAACAGTTAAATAATCTAGATTGATTCTACAGAATTCTGCAAATATTTTGCATTCATATTAAAAATCACACGCTTGATTAAATCACAGTTTGAAAGAACGTCCTCAGAGGTAGTCTTTCCAACATTAAGCATTCAGGAAAAGGAAGTGCCATGCAATCTAATTTGGAAAGAAAATTGCTGCCTAAAACCATAATTTCATTCAATCAGTGCATCTTTAAACTAATCATGCTAACGTAAGATGGCATAATTTATTGATCAGTGTGCCACTCCTATTTTGCTGGAAGTGCCAAGATGCCTTACTTCACAGTTAGAACTCACTGCTTCTTTTTCCTCATTTTCATGGCACATGGTCTTTTTTTCTCCAAGACCAGCAGTAGCCCCTGGAACAGATTTGTCTACTCACTGTACATTATCAGGCTCCCTGGGGAATTGTTCTAACTGTATATAGCATCAATAGAATTTCCCAGAATACAAAATAGAATGTTCAATTAATCAAGCCTTACGTATATATATATATGTGTACTGGGACTAACAGAAATGAGAGAGTTATGAGACAGATATATATATATATATCTCAGCGGTATTCAATTCAAATTAATGTTTTCATAAAATGTCTAAAATTGGCCATCATATTGTTGGACACATGGGGATTTCAAGCACTTTATTTTCTTTGCAGATATCTTAATTAAATATAACTTATATTCAACCTGTAATTATGGTCCTATAACTGGGCAAACATCACAAAGCATAAAATGCCCTTGGGATAAGTCGAAGATAAATATCAAAATGACTATCGTGCCATCAAATAAATTTTGCCAATTTATCCTTAATTGACTACCATAAATGTGGAAATATTTATGTTGCCAGCTTGATTAAAAAATTGGCCAAAGGCTGAAAATATGCTCTGGTTGGGGTTTTTCTATCTTTGTAGTATTTTCCTGCAAAATGTGGAATTATATCAAATACCGTCTGCTAAAATGCAAGTGCCACTATACTGTACATGCACTATAATGTAGAGATTTCCTACATATAAATAGTATTAATAAAAATGGGAGAATTCTTTTTTATTTGTATGTAGCTACTGCTACTACTATAAAATTAATGATAATACCAATAATCATATTGATGTTGTACTAGTACACTGAATAAACATTAAAAAAATATACATGTATATGGATGAATGTGGGTATTTCCATGTATTAGCTATGGCAGACATGTATAATACATACATGAAGGTATAAAAGAGGTATGCTGATTTCACAATGCCTGAATAACAATTAAGACAGGTCTGTTTTAGGATGACAACATAGCTCTGTGAAGATATTCACTGGCAGAGGCATGATTTTAGTATAGGGCAAGGACACAGAAATGGAAGGGCCAATTGTCAAAAACAGCAAATTCTGCATTTTGTCTATCAGCTTGTCAGCACAAATGCAATTTCCCCTTTCCCTAGATCCAAATTTTTTGCCTTATTTATTTTTTTTTATGAATTATAACTTCATTTCAACCTGTTTAAAGATCCAATTATTGGAGTAACAATATTGCAATGACTATTGTGCCATTAAACATTTTCTGCCAAATGTGCAAATACTTTTGTAGCAATTTTTAAAGTGCTTTATTAATTGTGAACTTTCTATACAGAAAACATACAAATTTGATAACAGAATATATTTTTACATAATGTGATAAATGCAGTGGGAATTCAATGCTTGTTGTATATAATTAAGCTGTATGTAAGGCTTATCCTGATAGCACCTGTCAAGTGTAATCCCCATTACATTGACAAGATTATGTCCAGAGATACTCCTGAGCAAGGGATTTCTTCAACTTTTCTCACAGGTTATAAAATTTTTATACCTTCCACTCATGGTAATGTGTGTGTGTGTGTGTGTGGGGGGGGGGGGGTCAATTAATGTATACACACAATTTAAGGTAAAATGATGGTTATGCATTTCTCACAATTTCACCTGCTGGTCTATAATCTGTTTCATCTTCAGTATTTGTCAACTATGAGGCATTTCAGTCAAATATTCATGGAAAAGAAATAGTTATTTCCTAGTGGTATTGGATCATTCTCATCATCAAATGAATAAAATGAGAGTAAATATTATACAAAATGGACACACTTTGATCTGCACAATAGAATATGATATGACCCATTGATTCTAGCTAGTTCGCTGAAAATAAACATGCGATTCCCTGGTGTTCAATTTCCTTAGATAATAAATTTACGTTGAACAGTTTGCAGTCCATGAGTTCAATGTTCTACAATCTTTTTATGAGGTGTGCCTCACTGAAATCAGCCACAAGCAAAAGTGAAACAATATTTTGATAAAACAATGCAAAATATAGAACAGATACCACTGGGAAAGCTAAAGATATCATACTCAGTTACACTAGCTATATCTGTTTTATTTTCTACATCTGCAAATTGTGTTTTCATGTACACCAATAGACTGCCATAAATCATTCCTGTGTTTTTTCTATGAACACTGAAATCCTATTTTTGTCATTAACAGTAATAAAGTTATTCTAGACAGCAAAGCTGACCAATAACCAGATTATCTGAAACTGGCAATCTCAAGAAACATTTAAGATGATCTTACTAAAAGCCGTAACCATTCAAAACTTGGGTATATCGATCTTTATCACAATGTATCTATCATAAGAAGAAATCTGCTTTTCAAATGGGGATAACAATAATATAAAAACTAGAATGGGAATTTTAGAGAGTGCATATGAAAAACATCAAAATCAAAATGGAAAATGTATTAATAACCACAGGTAATATATATATACATATATATATAGCAATGGATTTGTTTTAAAACCAAACATTGTTTATACATTTTATTTTCAGATTGTGTTTTGTTACTTATAACAGCTATTGAGGTGATTAAAAATATCATCAAAATCCCAAAAGCACTGCAATAGAATATAATAAAAAAGTTAAAAGTAAATATCAAACAAACACAAAGTAGCTGTTATTTGCTTTTTACAGAAACAGAATTTTCCAGTTGGCGATCATAACATTAATCATGCATTTGATTCTTTTGTCACTCGACCCACTGTCTTCAGTGTCACTGGCTGATGTGTGTGGGTTTGAACTATGAAGTGGATGAGAGACTTTGTCATTACGATCAACCTATGGTAAACTGATTGGCAATTGAAGATTAAAGTCACCATAGTAACCTGACTATTTTTTATGTAGAATCAATGGCAACATTTGTTGAAGTATTATATCTTTGTTGACTAAAACTAAACTTTGTTGAATGTGCATACGTCAAACAGATCTGATATCCTAAATCAGTGTTTACAAAAGTTCTGCCCATTGAACACACACTGACTAAATCGATAAAGTAAAGATATACCTTGTAACATTTGTAGTGAATTAATCACACAGATTGTATGCATTTCTTAATTAATCCTTTGAAATAATATATAGGGTTTAAAGAACAGGAAATTTTGTGAAAACCAAATTTAAGACCCAGTTGGTGCATCCTTACATTACCATGAACAAAAGAAAGTTATACAAAACAATTATTCAAATATTTCAATGGACTGTAGACATATATTAACTTGGCTAGTAAACAGATGATTTTATTTTAAAAAAGATGTCAAACAAAAATAGTCTACTAGAGACATAATGAAATAACACACAAAAAAACTTTAATTTACCACTAGTCAGGACAATCATTTTCATTTCTTCTCTCTAATGACTCCTCTCCCATTCTTCACTTAATTCTTTCCTTTTTTAGCACCTAAGTGACAAACAGCACATTAAGGTCTCCTAATTTCATTTTTCTTCTAACTTATTTGCTCAAATCTGGAAGTAAACTAGCTGATTTAATTGGAATGTAAATATGGAAATGTCTGCAACTTTTTTGACCTTTATGGATACTAAATCAAGACATTGTAGCCAACTCTACAAGTCAGTTTTAATTGACCATTAGGCAAGTGAAATCAAAGCACTACTCTTTAAATTGACCCCAGTTTATTCATGGCCCCTCTAACAAAATTCAAAGGCCACCTCCATCCCTTTCCTGCTGATACTTTTTCACTTTGGAGAAACCATAGTGATTCAATTTTTGCTAAGTGCCTTTACTCTAATGACATTTTGATTGAAGTTCCAATATTAAGATGTTTTATAGATGTGTCATCTGAATACTGTGAAAGATTTAAAAGTGATTTCCTGCTTTACCTGTGACAAATGATGCTACTCCGATGAATAAATAAACCACAAAATTCATATTTTTCACTTTAGAAGCCAAAAATATAAATGTCATGAAAATAAGCTTTTAGCACTTAGTTCATCAGAAAGTGTTTATTTGTGAAGTCATAACTGGAATTAAATGCCAATTCAAAAATTCCACCAATCAAACTTCATGTCCTATCCATACTGTGAAAAGATCAGATTAAAAAAAAAACAAAAAACAAAAAACAAGACAAAGGAATCCTCTGAGAAAATCTCAGGTGAATTTTAGATCATGCCAAGTATCCAATTCCCAATCCCTGATAAGATATTGGTGGTAAACAGCTCCTATCCCCTTGATATTAAGTTCATGTAATTTCTGCAAGAAGTACTGGTAGGTGAAGATAAGGTTCTTGAGCACTAAGTTATCCATGATATGGGCACTTTTCAGCTGAAGATTGAATTCATGTCTCTTTGATTTCACCTCTGTTGTAAATATAAATAAGCAAACAAGTAAACAAAAGAATAAAATCTGGAAATAATTATGATAAAAAAATAACAGAACAACCAACCTTGTAACATGAAAGTACAAAGTAACTGCAAAAGAAATTAAGAAATGATCTTAAAAAAATACTGAGAATTATATCATAAACACATCAATTTGAAATTTGTTGTTAATCATACTGTACGTCAGGCTACCAGCCCTTCTGTGCACCTGTACATAGAATTAAAGACCTTCCCACTGGGCTCTGTAACTCGAAATCATCGCGAATTTTGAAAAGTGATATCACCTTTTATTTTGAGGCTATTATATGGGGCAAGTATGGGCGAGTTATAGAATCAAGACACTTGTGCTTGGTCGCAATACGCAATGCTTTTGAGTTACGGGGCCCTGAACTCCCTCCCACCTATCACCCACAGGAGTGCCACCTGATAAAAAGTAATCTATTTACAGTGAAATTTAACTGGACTATAACACGTTAGTAAACATACCATAGTATACAAACTGGAAAATGATCTCACTCAGAAAGGTGCACTTTAGTAACAATTTATAAAATAAAGCCAGATTTATACAATGAATGATGTTAAATCTACATATAATGATCACTGAATGTGATATACATGGGTTCTCATAAATAATGTCTTGTTAGTGCTTGAAACAACAACCTGACAGCATCATAATCAAATTAAACAGCAATACTGGCAAATATACAGAAAGCAAATAATAAAATAAATAAAATGACAAAAATAAACATTGTAACAAATATTTACAAAAAATCAATAACTTTTAGTTTGATCAAGCTGATTTTCTCAATGCCAATCAGCATATTTCCAGTATAACTGCAAAGCACATACATACACAAAAAAAAAAAATTGATCATGCTCAAAAGGAGCCTGCATTTTTAACAAGCAAATTTTAAAAAAATTAAGTATAAGTAAATGTTTTAGGATGACAACTTTCTACACAAGGTGCCTTCAGTTTGAACAGTAATATTTTCTACATCAGGAAAAGTGCCTGCTACCCCAAGAGAGCCACAATAAAATTAAGTCAGCTTTACCATAAGGACTGGTGATCAACATGTAATATAGTGATTACAGAAGGAGATTTCCCTTGAACAGAGAAGTTTTTTTTTTTCATTTTATTTCTTTCATTACTTGATAAGCATCTTACAGGCCAAAATGTTGCATACAAGATAATTGGGCACACAAGAATTCCAAGAAAAGCAGCAACTCTAATTTATAGTGCAGAAAGTGAAGAAATGAGGGAAATTTGGTCTTAAAACCTATTTTCGTGGAACAGATAAAGTAAGGGAGCAAGTGTGCAATACTGGTGAAACCATTTAGATCCATTTAGACACATGGCCTTTGGGAGTTGAGGTGAAAAAATAACCTTAAGTAACAGCTTTGTATACAATTCTTGTGCTCCAATGAGAAATACCAAGGGATTTAATTGCTGAGAGTAAATATCCCCCCAAAGGAGAAAATATAAGGGATATAAATTTATAGTAAGATAAGCAAAACATCTTATTTTAAGAAGCTTTTATGAGAATTTTATTTTATTTTGTGACAATAAATATTCATGCATTTCTACTCATAGTTATTTCTGACAATTCGATGGCAGATGGGGATTTTTTATCCTAGCTATCATAACACAGTGTGACCATACATTGCAACCAGCTTGGCCACAGATGGCAACTGATTCCATAACTCAGTGACATTGATCTCAATCAGAACTCCACTGATGGGTTCACAGCACTTTTAGAATATGCTCAACATTATATATAGGACCTATAAACAGATTATGCATTTACAAACGCTACCTGCAGATCTTTTAGCACTAACATCCATATTAACTAAATAACCCATAAATTTACCAACACTACCAGAATGAATGAATGTTTGTGCTAGGTATCAATTTGTTGGTGCTAAATAATTGTATGGGGCATTGGTTAATTTGTGGATTATTTGGTTAATATGGGTATTAGTGCTAAAAGAATTGCAGGTTGTGCTAGTAAATGCCTAATCCATTTATAAGGCCTGATGTGGAACAGTGATTCATTTCCACTCTCAATTCAAAATTCTGACTCAAAAACTTGTCTGAAACTCTTGGGGCTAGAACCCATGCCAAAGATCTTCAATTCAGCCAATGGTTAAACAATCCTTGGTCTATATTTTATAAACCTTTTTTTATCTTAGCAGCTCAGTGAAAGCTACTTAACCTTAGGGATCACGAACAGAGTCACTTTATCTAGTCCCAAATGATCCACAAAAAGTGCTCCATATCCCATCAATATAAGTGGCTGCTCCTGTAACAACTCTCAATAGGGGCACTGTGCTGGACATAATCATTTGAAAGTGGATGGATAAAGTCTTCTTGCTAGCAGATAATGCAAAAAAACAAAACAACTGTCTCAGAGGGATAGTCAAATATCAGATAATCTGAAGAAGTCTGGTTAGCCCAACTAGATTCTCTGGTTGTGGTTCAGGTTTGCTGACCATGCAATTATACTTGAGATCTCCACTTCAGTTGAAGCTCATTATTATATAGCCAACTTGGTATGGCACTGGCTGCAAATTGTACTTATTGATTTTTGACTGTGTATATTGGTATGTATACCTTTTTTTCAAAGGGGACAGTCACATGTGTCAAGCAAAAACATAATTCAGTTAATTCAAGAAGTCATTTCCATTAATGTGCAGACAATTTAGCAGTTAAGACAATTAGGAAAATACAGAGCAATGCCATCTTAATAGCCATTTTTCACAATAACACTTGGGGGTTTGTAACTTTCGTCTTACAGCATTTTTTTTTTTTTTGCTAATGCAACCTAATCTAACTTAAACCTAAATAACTTTCTGAGAATAAGCTTCTTAAATCACTTAGCTAAAATTCACAGAGTTTAGGAAGAGCATCTATTTAAAATGTTTGAGAGCCTATGACTAAAGTCTGCATATGTTCAACATACATCTCAAATTCTAAGAGACAGCAAAACCAGACAAAAAGTAATAAGAACTAAATTAAATTGGCACGTATTCAATTTTCAGGAAATGCAAATCTCATGATTACATTTAAGGCTTTGAAGGCAATAAGTGAACATCATCACTCACAATTTTAAAAAAATGAAGAACACTCACAGGCCTACCCAACTACCAGACTTGGCATCAAATGATACTGAATTCACCGGTAGATCGGACCACACTACCCGTTTTCAAGGTGTGCGTCAGTACGCATTTCACAGTATCATACCCCAAAACAGATTTCGAGATGAGATGCACTACTTTCCAACCCCCCTGAGAATCATCACTATCACATCACATACTAGGCAAGAGCAGTGTCACTTCTGATACCTCGAAGCGCATACTGATTACACACCTTGAAAACGGGTAGTGTGGTCCGATCTACATGTGAATTCGGGACCATTCGGTGTCGATTCTGGTAGTTGGGTAGATCTGACTCACATGGTGCGAGTTAAAAAGCTCAAAGAACCCACCAAATAATTCTAACACCATTTTGTAGTTACTAGTACACGTAAATGAAGCAGAATATATTTCATATATAAAAAAGACTCAATTCTTGAAAAAATTTCACTGCATTATGCACGTTAATTTTAAAGCCCAAATTAACATGTTATGGGAAGAAAAACCAGCAGCTAGTAAAGGGTCTTTTATTTACCTATAACTACATAACTTTACATCCCTCACTTTTCTTTTGCACTTTTACCTCTCTCTTGCTCTGCCTTTCCTTTTTTACTTTGATTATTTTCCTCGTGTCATTTTTCCACACTTGTCTACTGATAAATGACTCTATGGCTCATTGCTGTATATATGCAGGGAAACACATAACATGTCAGTAGTTTTGTGGGATTTATCAGTGGATTTTGGGGAAAACTATAAGACTGTGGGAAAACAGCAGTTATTCTGTAAAAATCTGATGGAAGCAGTGGTGCTCATAATAATGTGTGGTTAGAGAGCCCCTGACACTTGCACCCCATTTCCATAGATTTTTAGATCAATCTATCCCTGTGGGGAGTCTCACTAGATTACTGTCAGCTTGACGGGCTTAAGCGTCTGTCCCACCTACTAAAAGCTGTAAGGGGGTAATTAACTATGGTGCCCACTTGGCTGACTGCAATTTAGCGTGAACCCCCAGGGAGTTAGGTCGATCTAAATCTTAATCTTTAGATCGATCTAAATCTCTGGGAAAGCACCCTTAGTTCGGGTAAACATTCTATTTATAATTAATTGTGAATACAAGTATTTCAAGGCATTCTGGGGAAAAAAGCAGTGACATCTATGTCAAAAAAAATCCTATCAAATGTTTATATTAACCTGAATGGAAAGTGTGTAAAAGCTTCAGCATATAAGACAATCTATTTAAAAATGTTGGCTCTATATTAAATGAATGACAATCATCACATACTAAAGGAAAAACCAACTATTTCATGGCTTTAATATCATAATGACTTTTCCAATGAATATGTGCTACCTGAGAAAGTCAAGAATGACAACCCTTTTAATCTTTAAAGGCAGTGGCTTTGTTCATAGTTCGTTGTACGGTGCAAAATGAAACAGAAAATAGAACTGAAAAGAACATTCAATAAAGCCTCATAGCCACAAGGAGACAATTCAAATATCACTAAGTCTGTATCTTAATGGATATATGTGGGAGGAGAGAGATGACCCACTAGTTATGAAAAGGTCTCTCTCTCTCTCACTCTCTCTCTCTCTGTGTGTGTGTGTGTGTGTGTGTGTGTGTGTGTGTGTGTGTGTGTTCCAAGAGGCTGCTGGCAAGTTAATTTTTTAAGAAGCTCACACAATAAAAGCTACGTAAAGTGTACAATATGTGCACTACAATGTTCCCACATGAATTACAAGGCTTTGCATGAAATGAAATTTGTGGGACACACTCACAAACTACAATCTAAATTAAAGACTACACTATAATGTTTTTTTTTTTTTTTTTTTTTTTGTAAGTTTAAAACTCTAATGGCACCACTCTGTGTATGCTTCTTAATGATTAGCAATCTATATCCCAAAAATATTAAATATGATTGAAGTTATGCCATTAACCACAATTTTATATCTATCGTCACAGCTGCTACCAGTATTCTCACTATCTGAACATCTTTGCTAGAAAAAAACATTAAATTACAGTCTGTACAATGAATCTGGTTAATTTGAGGCCTTAATTGTACTTTTCAATTCCTCCATTTGGTTTCAAATGGGTTTAGAACTGGTCAAATCTCGAAACAATTTTTCCGTCTCAACCCCTTAAATGCTACATTTCCAAGAAAAAATCTTTAGCAAGGAAGATGATACTGTAGGCATATCATTTTACTAGTCATTACTCTTGCAGTTAGTTTGGAAGATAAATGTGCAGGATGTACATAAAAGATTGCAAGCTGTTTGCCATAGAAATAGACACAAATCTCAACAGGTTTGCTCAGTCAGGTGTTAGAGGAAACATCACAATTATCAACCTCAAATGCAGTTTCTTCATACAGCATGCAACCAAGCAGATTGCCGGTAATATTATCTATAATTTTTCCTCATCAATGCTTTGATTCCTAAAGTTTCCTTTCCTATATCTCTAACTACCCCATCAACAGACACTATTAGGATGGTTTTTATGGGGAGAATAGCAAATGTATTTCTAAAGACCCTTGAGCTAATGTCCCTACTGTATGTGCGTTGTTTCTCAATAAAGACTCAAAATATCACTAAATTAACTTTATTCATAATTTCCACCACATTGTGTGACAAATTTCGAAGTAGCTTATGAAAGCAGCTCCCTTTATTAAATCCATCCCTAACAGTTCTTTTGTAACAATCAGTCTTTTTATCAAAGCAGGGACTGCATTTAGAAGATTAACAAATGAAAAAAAATANTCTCTAACTACCCCATCAACAGACACTATTAGGATGGTTTTTATGGGGAGAATAGCAAATGTATTTCTAAAGACCCTTGAGCTAATGTCCCTACTGTATGTGCGTTGTTTCTCAATAAAGACTCAAAATATCACTAAATTAACTTTATTCATAATTTCCACCACATTGTGTGACAAATTTCGAAGTAGCTTATGAAAGCAGCTCCCTTTATTAAATCCATCCCTAACAGTTCTTTTGTAACAATCAGTCTTTTTTTCAAAGCAGGGACTGCATTTAGAAGATTAACAAATGAAAAAAAATACATAAAAGGTAAAACAGGTGATTCGGTAACAGCCATCATGTTACAGATGAAATTCTATTTCACGCACAGCAATCTATTAAATAAAAATAAAAACTAAAAACAACATGCTGGTTGTCTGAATTTATGCAATCTTTAGCAATTTTTCATTTTACTCTATTTATTTTCAACTATCTACACAAGTTTCCAGTTTTCCTCCTTTTTTGAGTTTTTATGATTTTAAAAGAAAGAAAAATGACTGTATGGCTTGTTTTTGAAACCGATTTTTCCCATTTTGTTTTTTTAATTGATAACAAACTGGTACTCAACTCTTCATCTCAATCTACCATTTAAATCATTTAGCTCATTTAAAAGAAATCCATACAGTATAACTTGAATAATTTCCAAAAAAATAACTCTGTGTGTTTAAAAGATTTTTGTGGCAAATGAGATTTACTGCTCATTATCTCCAGAAGATAATTTCTCTCAGCAAAGCCATTAGAAAGGGCTCATCACTCTTTCAGAATTCCGGAGAAGCCCTAATTGGCCACTAACTGCCATCGTACATGCAAAGAGGGTTAAGGCCTGCTAATAAATGGTACATGTATATGTATATATATTAGGTATGGCTAAACGAACAACCATGTTATTTTTTCACACACTATGCATAATTGTGGAAAATGATCCATTATTTACAGTAATCACCAGACCTAACCAAATGTGCCAAATGGCATATTTTCTGCTTCCTGCAGGTATTGATGAATATATGTTAACTTCTCTTTGAATGTGAAGTGATATTTTGTCCAATACATTAGCATGGACCGTATTGTAAGAAAAAACTTTAAAGTACTAATCATTTATACTTTTCTGGTAGAAAAAAAAATCACCTCCCTCCAAGTTCATTAAAAATTGCAACCACAACCCTTCAATCTATGACGTAATAGGATTGGGCTCCATGTGGATAAACAGACTTTTTTTCAAAAATCCAATTTATCCTATTCTTTTGAAAAACTGTGGTCTACTAGTGTAGAAACACATTACTGCCTTTCTGTGAGATACTAGTCTGCTTAATACTTGTCAAATAACGAAGCAGGTTTTACAGCTGTCACAGCCTCTGAATGAACATGCTGTGCAGTTTTATTAGGCATACTCTAAAATACAATATAAAACCCATAGACCCAGACAGACTATAAACTTGTTTACTCATGGCTAAAATTAAATTCATGCCATGGATAAGAATTCAGGACCATATTGCTGGAGTAATCAGCAGTCACTTTCATTGATGGATTCAATGTGACATTATTTCTACCATGCATGAACAGTGTAAGTTCACTCAATGGAAAAAAGTCAACCTTGGAGCCTGAAAATGAAAAATGAGTTAAGGATTTCACATACCGCACATTGGCCAATGTATGCCTCCGACTCCTCCCTGGTCCCTTCAAGAAAGTTCTATGAGCTCTGATGTCCTTCAGGTCCCCACTTTCCACCTGCATTCTGACTATGTAGACCACCTCTACTTCAGTAGATTTACAAAATAAAAGAAGCTGCTCCAAGCTGTTGCACTCAGTCTACCTGATGGCACCAGTCCCCAATTTTTTTCAATCAGTTTGAATAGACTTCTGCACAATTTGGAGACTGAGCAACTAAATCCCTCAAGGCCTCCTTGTTACAGGAACTTTCCAGCAATTATATTAGATTATCGCACACTGTTTTTTTTTTCTTTTTTTCTTATGAGAGATCAAAGATCTGCAGCCAAAGCACAAGATGTTCCTCAACTGTAAAAGTCAGTTCATTCAATAACTTCCTGTTGCCAAGGATACTAGTGCAAATGTAATCACTTGCTGAAGAAATTGCCCCGTGTGTGTCACAGCCTTTTAACTCTGTAATCATGAACAGACCAATGACTCCCTTGTATTTTCCAGTGTTTTGAGAGGGAGTTACATCTCTGAATTGGTACTGAATCTCCAGTTATTCAAGATTTACCATCAGCTTCATGTTTGGAATCCCAAGCACAATATTTTACATAGAAAAATAAGCAGGTGTTCTCCTCTTCTCAGGAACTGGTGACCCAGTGAACATATGCCACTTAGGTTTTCCCCAAAATTAAGATATCCAAGGCAAGTGATATATAGAATCTTGTCTTACTTCTGAAGTAAATGCACTCTTCTCATCAACTCTTCTAGCATTCACCCTTTTTCTCTCTAGCAGTTTCCAATTAGGACCCCATGCTGAATATTTAAGTGCACCTCACGTCAAAGGCTTAAAATTACTGTGTCTGTGAATGGCTCCCTACCTTATTCAATTCTACTGCTCTGTAATCTGTCCCCAAACCTGCATACTTCTATATGGCAAAATGATTGTCCATGGACATTTGTTAATATTTAATACCTTACCAGTTAAATTCTGTAGTGTGGTGTTCAGAAAGGTTAGGGCCCTGCCAATGGATAGGCAGGCATCAATGTAGGCAAACAATCAATAGCGTTATCGTGGGTAAATCTTATCTTTTTGAAGCTACGAGCTGAACACCAAAAGCCTCTCTGTATCTGGACATAAATGATCAGTTAAATGGACACAGAGTCCATCCTTATGATTCAGGCTCCACCTAGGCTGCTACTGCTGCTATCACTGTAAGGCAAGGGTAAATGTGTCGCGCTTAGCCCAACAAAGCAATGAACAGAAGAAGATACATATACTGTAGTGCTAAATGTCTCCACACATCATTCACAACGAAGAGCCAAGAACGACTTGGCAAACATACTCCTCATCAATGATCACACAGCTTTTTAGTCAGGTCTATAAAATTGTCTAAGGTATTTATTTCACTATAAATAGATCCCTTTCTGAAATTTCCAATAGATTGTTACAAATAAATGTGCAGGCTGCTGGTGTCACATGACTTAACCTGTGTAGAAGATACAACAGAGCCAGCTATCTCATTGTTATTGTGGGAAACCTGGGAGGGCTGATATAATGTGTTAGTGTAAATGCCATGGCAATGATGTGCAGCTTTTAGTTTCATATTTTGGCGTGGAAGAATGGGCTGTTATAACCTCCATCACTTCTAAAATTGACAGCATCAAAGTTCCATTTAATGTTTTTGTTCAGTGTGCTTGTATCAAGGCTGAAAAACTCCTCAAATAACTGCGTTTTTCAAAAAGGAAATGAACAGAAGTAACGTACAAAGACAGATGAGTCGCAGGCAGCTCCGTGCCTCTTCTCCTGACGTCAGAGTAGGAAATTAACAGCTAATAAAACATCTTGGTGAACCATTATACTGCCGAAGCTGTCAAACACATGCCACAGAACAAGGTTTAGTGAAACCCTAAGCCATAGAAAATATTTTTTGCACTGGCTCAGATCACACGCTGAAAGGCCCATACTCAAACATTATGGCATTTAACTTCTTTTCTTTTTACGTTTTTTTTTTCAATCTATTTAAATTCATCTCTTCTTTAATAAAAAAAACTCTTTTATAAAAAATTCAGTTTTTATGGAAATCTATACATTGTGTAATAAATAGTAATGAACACCCAAACATATTTACAGGTAGATGACTTCAAGAACTGGAAAAAATTAATTTTACTGACATAAAAAATGAAACAAAGAGGACAACACTAAGTTATACCCTATCTAAAAGACTCAAAGTCAATTTATGCATTCATGCATATAGACACAAACGTGTTCAAAATAAATTAAAAAAAAACAACAGATACATGTACTATATCAATTAATTTCATCTTGGGAACAATTTTTACATTTGACAGGCTAAGCTGTTACCCCAGTGCACTAAAATTACTGGTTTTCCAACATACTTCAAAACTTTTGCTTGAAAATACCTTGATGTCCAAGGAGAAATAGCAGATACTTCCAGAAAGATTCATAGGTTTGTTATATACTGTATATTCATGTACCAGTGCCTAGATTCTCTTGACTAACTTGGCCTGCGAGGCAAATACACAGAAACTTTTATCATATCATGTATCTGAAAAAAAAAAAAACTTTCATGATGTGCTGATTCTTTGGGTCTTATATGTGACCATACAAAACTGCCAAGTATGGTAATGACATGATCACTTCAAAGGGCACAAAATATCAATCTTTAAGATACGTATTATTGGAATCTTAAAAATTATGTTTCTGCATAGAGCAGAACTGTTGAGTAGCCTGCTTTTCAATTTTGCTGCTACCATTCAATAGGGACGTTCTTATGTCAATTTAAAAAATACAGTGCCTGTAAAATTCACAATTTTCCCCGTTGAAGAGACACCCTTTGGCAGCAAGGTGCACAACAACATGCAAAGGGCTTGTTTTTATGTGCATGTTCATGAGTTTCAATGAAACTGATTGAAAACTTATGTAGGAGGAGATGCCTGCATGGCAAAATTGAATAACATGAAATGCTAATGTGTTATAGACATATTTTAAAGCATTTTGTGAAAATTAAAAATACGACAAAGAGGTTATTTGGGTGCACACCTGCATTTTATAATGTTCATTGAAATTGACTGAAAATTAAACAATGAGGTAAGATCAGCAGACAGAGGGACAGACAGAGAGACCTGTACAGACATACAGACAGCTAGACAACCAGATATAAGTAAACATTCCCTCTTCTTGTTTCTTGCAAGGATGTGTTAAAAATTCTGTCCTTCTTTAACCTTTACATACAAAAGCCTGAAGACCAAATAAGCACTGCTTATGTTGTAAATATTACATGAAGCAAGCTTATGCTGGTAATAATTAATAAACAAATAAACAAACACATTAATTGATTAATTAATTAATTAACCAAAGTACTAAAATGAAATGTCCAAAAAAATGAGCAGATACCAGAACTGATAAGGGTCATCACTTTAATTAACATATTTACCCGAGGGAACACTTTTTACAGTTGCTATATGAAAGGAGAATAAGAAATTATTTGTTCTGTTCAGTAACTGGTTGGTGTTGGTGGCGAGAGCAGGAGCCATCCTGTGTAGCTCGAGCAGGAACACCTTGACGACAGAGCGGCGCAATAAATTGATAAAATACTGAGATAGATACTTGAGCGAGGCTAGCAATTATTGAAGGTGGGTTAACATGTCCATACAATTGATCCCATTTCATAAATTCCATATTTTACATCATTTATTTCCACCAAATGCAATACAGTACTGATGTGTAATCATTTCATCACTGAAAAGAAAAACCACACCCCAAATTACAGTAAAAAAATCTAATCAATAAGAGTACATGACCTCAAGGAAGAGAACCTCTTTACTGCAACAGCTGAACTTTTAAGAACTACTGCTCATTTGTCAAATGTACCACAATGATGTTGCTTCACACCATCAGACTCTTTATATGTTTTTCTAGGCTGGCTGAGGTTGTGGAAAAAAACATCATTCCTACAGCTATTATTTGTTGAGGATATAGACCCTGTCGCTTCTCTACTGGGAAATAAAGGTACCAATGTAAAGATCATTTCCATTCAATATACATGCTTGGCTGGTTATATTACAACTATTCACTCAACCTTGATATTATATACTGCATTTATAGTATTTTTTCATAATATATATATATATATATATATATAAAGTTAATTTAAAATGCAGCATTCTTTCCATATGGGCAATTTATATAGGCAAAATCATTTACAGTCAGTTAATCAGTAAAAAGTAGGAGCAAAGTGTTTTGTCTGTCAGTTTAAAGTTAACTTGTAGGCAGACAGTCAAATCAAAGTCAGCCACACTAGCAGGAAAGATTGCATGTTTTCTACTTCCATAGTCTGTTTTTAATCAAGGTGGTACGCATGAAGCAGCTGGCAACAGATGAGGGCCAATGTGCGCTTCATTTGCAGTTTAGTTCCAATCGTGAATAAAACAATCAGCTGAGACTACAGAAAGATGTATTTATCACTTATTCATAAGCATGCTGTTTGTGTTTTCAGCACAAAGCAGTGGCAGGTCCAGAATTGCCCCTGTTAAAAAAAGGAAGCATCAATTCTCATCAATGAAATCCTACGTGTGACCTTTCAAATATCAGCATCAATACTTAGCATGCCAGTTGATAACAGGACCTTGGTATGCGTACGGATGATTTTGAGACATTATGGCAATATCAATATGCTTAAAACTTTCCTAGGCCTAACTATACATCTTCTCTATGTCATTAACAATATTTTGATTGACTGGCACACAGAAAGATATATGCTACAAACTCCGTATGCTAAATGTACACCTACGTTAGTTATCTATATAAATCCTTTTTCAACCAGTTTTCTCCTTAAATGTGGGTGCAGTTCAGTTATCATATCAGATCATAAAATGGGGTTTTATTCCAGAAGTCTACTTTAAAAGCATTTGCAGTGAAACTGAATGTCGTCTACAGAAGGTAGTACTATTAGATAATGGTTGTTAACAATTTCTGTCATTCTCTAATTATTGCAACAATGTATAAAAATTTATTGGCTGTATTTCTTCATGTGTAACCCTTATCATATCTGAGTGTAGCACCATATCTATGACCCGAACCTGAATATTTCAGAGTGCAAAATTTTCAAATAAGATTTTGTTTACGAAGACCGATATGTGCACTGTACTAGTAAGTCTTTATCGCTTTTTTGTGCCACGTCATAAGCCAGTGATTTTTTCATTATCCACTCTGTACTTATTGGTAAAGCAAGTATCTCATCAATAATTCACAATGATGTGATATTGGCACTTGGAGTGATAGATAGCTTAAAGCCGTGTTATTTTATGCTCATATTTCCCATATCTTAACATTCTAATATTCCAGTAAGACAGAAATCCTTTCAAAAGGTAATTTGATTTTTTTAAAATTAATTAAAACTATAAATATATGGCAATCAACTCCCATGAAAAAATTGTTTATTAATGGTGGAAAGTGAGGTCACACATTTTACGTAAATTTGTCATTACATTCAACTACGTAGCAAATCACCCCACTTTTTAAAAAATCTAATCTGAAGCAAATAAGCACATACACACACACACACACACATACACACACACATGCACCCCCCAGCGCGCGTGCACACACACACACACACATTTTTTTCTATTACAAAACAATTTATTTGGTTAAAAAGGGTCATCTTTTCTGATAGGTAAAATTAAGTCAATATCAAATGCAGTTCAAAGTATGATATAAAACAACATGTCTAGTTATATTTCTTTCATATATTCTCAAACCATTTCATATCCAGATATTTGATCAGCTGCTTTTTGAAACATCTCTTTATTATCTGACAATGACACACAAAATAATAATGCAAACAGGATTAAGCGAATGCACGTAAACAGCTTAATTTATTACTAATTCCTTTTTCATTAAGGCCTATAATATCAAGAAATGTGCTTCACCAAGTGATACTGATTTATGTCATTTGGACACAAAGAAATGTCTAGTGATGATTTCCAACAGCATATATGCTTTTGTGGAAAATATTTTAAAAAAGAAAGAAAGAAAGAAACTGCAGGGGTTATCAACCTGCCTCCCCCCACTCCCAAATGAATTGATGAGATTTTGAATGTCAAAGTATATTGTGAATCAATCCCCAAGGCAGTGGATGAAGCATAATTTCTTCAGAAACCTTTGAATCAATGCAAACACCTAATTAACAAGTGTAATTATCACAGTCTTCCTATGGGAATGCGGTCATTCTCCAGACATCAATGTCTAGTTATCATTGATAAGGCCCTTAGACAGACATTTAGAAACAGTATTACCCCGGGGAGCCATGGAAGAGGTGAAAAGGCTATGGAAGTAAATTTCAGTAATTTTTTAATCACAAACACACAGACACTCTCTTTCTCTCCCTCCTAAGTTGGGAGCAATAAAGAATATAATAACATCCTTCTGAGCTGAGGTTAGGTGGTCAATTATCATGCTCTCAACTCTGTAAGCTGATGCTCGATACTTTCAGATCATCAGAAGACGCGTTATAGATTATAATGCAAAAACAATGTCTTCACTCTGCCCACACAATCCTAAGAAAAGCATGAGACCAAATACCACAACCAGTGAGAGTACTTAAATCACAGTGAGGAGAGAAATCAATCAATGCAGTTCAGCTTAGGAAGTGCACTTCCTCGGGAAAGATACGGGTGCATTGTTACACCATTTCTCAATCCAGGTCTTACAATCAGAAAAGGCACCTCCATGGCATAGTCATTTAGCCAGGGACAGTAATAGATCTTCACCGATCCACACAATGCATTTTACCTACAATTTTCTAAAGCAAACTAACAGGTCAGGCATTACATGGAAACATGTGAAGCAGCTTCCTGAGTGGATACAATGGATCAAGTAGGCTATCCTGTTTGCCATTTATTATCAATGCTTCTACTGAATATCTGATGGATACCGGGGAAAAATACCATCTGAATGAACTACACCCGAGTTGTACAGGAAGTAGGAGGCAAGAATCGTGCTCTGTGTGTTGGATATGTACATTTGCTGTAGTATGTTACGTAAAAATTCATCTTCAAATTTAGTCACCTTTCCTTCTGCCAATCTGAACATATATTACAGACTTGTGCCCTTTCATTGATTGAAAAAAGACAATATTTTCAGCAAAGCACAATGACATGGTGTGTTAGATGAGAATCTCTCCATACAACTGCATACCTATCACAGCCAAACACAATGGACTGTCTGAATCCTGTGCCACAGCATGATTATTTCCACCACTGAAGTGTCAATATTATCATCAGTTGACATGAATGTTTTTATAATCATAATTTTACGTGATGCTCCATCCATGTGATGCCCCATCTCTCATCAATGTTACACACGCTCACACCAATTCATTTCTGATAAAATTAACTTTTACTGCACACTAAAATTTACTAAAATAATCATATTTCCAACATTTGAAAAGCTGTGACTTTCTAGTACCACATAACAGTATGCACTTCTAGTTTAGTTGCAACATTTTACATATATCAAAGAACAAATATCCATTTCAGAATCTGATACTAATTGCTCATGCATATTTTCCTATCAAATTTCCAATTATCCACAATGATTACCTTGGGACTGATTATTAACTGGGTACAAAATTCCATGTGACTTAACTTTTAATGATGATAAGAGATATTTCATGGCCAAAGCAAATTGATACAATCAAGCCTCTATTGGTTAATAGTAATAACAAATACATTATAGCAAAGGCAGGTTTTCAACTGAAAAAACATCAAACGTAGATAAACGGACAAGGGACATGCAAGCTTATTTGTATTCATGATTTTGTGAATTTCCTCACAGAGATATAGGGCTTTCCAACTTACAGTAGCAGAATTTTAAATGTTAGAGCACAACTTGAGAAAACCATGTCTGTTTTTCTTGTTTTTTTTATTCTTCAGGTTGGGGCAAAGCATGAGTTAATGTTTAGCAAATTTCAGCCCTCACAAATTTAAGTTCATCGAAAATAATTTGAAATATACTCACTTATTGGAATCCTTCTTTATAACAGGCCATGAGGTCCTTGTCAACTGTAATGGTTTTAATACTAATCCTTGTCTCTTGAATGAGTTTTGGATGGAACATTCTCCATTTTGCTTCTTTCGACGAAGACCATAGCGTCCAGGTTTGGCACGCAATACTACTGTTGTTCCTCCATTTTCATCATTATCTTCTTCCATAACATTTGCCATTATGTTCATATCACAAACTGATTTCTTAAATATAACTGATAATATCACTTCTTATTGAGTATACCTCGACTATATTGAAAAGATCAATTTAGATTATAAAATCTCTCCTATAGCATCCAGATTGCACACAAAACTCATTTAGGCCTCTGAACAACAATTGATCTTTGCAGTAAACCAAAGCTGGGTTCATAAAAAAGGAGCCAAGTTTTAACTGACAGTTTGAAAAGCACCATGTAGCCAATTCTAAAAGGTATTCCCTCAGGTACAAGTTCCTTTTACTAGTCCAGAGTGAAAAGAACTGACTCAACTGGTTTCCTATCTGCCTTTAATTTCCAACTGATGTCGCTCAGAACCACAGCCATTAGACAGATAAATGGCTTTCACAGGGCTAAGAAAATAAATCACCTGTTTTGAGATCTCTCAATTAAACTCCAGGAATCCTAACAATTGTGGCATTTTAAAAACACAAAATGTTCAGGTATTTCAATCATTCCTAGAATAAAAGAATAATCTCAAGGCATTTTGGTAAAAAAAAAATCCATATCATTTTAAGTTTGTTTACAGTATCTCCAAAATATAGTTTTTTTAATAACTTGCGTAATAAGGCGATTAGACACTGGCATCATACAAGCCAGTTTTCTAGGAAACAACTGTTTGCCAGGGTTCAACTTACGTTGGTCTGGCTTTACTAAAACATGAATGATGAGATTTCAAGCTAAGAAAACTTGCTGTCTCAGCAATCCATCTCATTCAGTGAAAGTTAATGAAAAGAATGTCCATTAGCCAAAAACGGTGTCTGCACAGATACCTTCAAGCAGAGATATCAATTCTAGTTCATGCGTACTACACATTTGTTAATATGAAGCTTCTTGCTATTGATGCTATATTTCAATAATAGCTGCCAACAAGAGAAAATATGCACACTTCTGTGGTATAAGAAATTGCTGCTGTTCCTTTCTTTTCAAAGAAAATGCTATGGATAAACCTTATAGTACCTGTTAACTAAAATAGTTTCTTTTGTCTTACTACAGCTATTTGAAAAACCCTGTTATATTTATGTATATTCATTTATCATTTAGATGATTTTTCATATTTGGGATTTATGGATTGTGGGCCTAAATAATGACATTATACATGATAAATACAATAAATCATTTGCAATAGTTTTGATATGTTGAAGATTAAATGCAAATATTTCTCCCATTTTCTTTGAACATGAGCAAGCAGTATACCGTATGTTTTTTCTGACAAATTGAATTAATTACCCCTATTTACACCACTAAGAAAACATTTACATCCAAGACCAATGATCACTGTTATCCAAATGCCAAATATCTAAACACTCAAAACCCAAAATATTGTAGGTTTTTAAGATGACTAATGTACAAACATTAATTCTTAAAAATAGTCTTTAAATGCATCTTAAAATAGTCTTCACTGTGTGGTGAGTAAATTTACTCCATCAATATTTGGCTGAGTATAATTATGTACAACCATTATGCCAGTTTAACTACCTGATACCAGACTTTGTCTTTACGTTGAAGGAATACTGACACATCCAGCCTATGATTCATAATACATTTAATTTGTGACTGCCTAATTTTTTCAGATCTTAGGGCTAGTAAGTTCTGGTAATCTTTCCGTTGTCTTAACCAATCAAATTGATAACTTTAAACCAGACATCAGTAGAAGCTGTTGTAAGGACAAGTGCATGTATCTCTGTTAAGCCTGTGAGTAATCCATTAAATTGCAACTACTAGTACATGAATAGCAGATATTGATATTATAAGATGAAAGCCAGAAAAATATTCATGCCACAATTGGAGGTGTGAGCTCCATCTTAAGAGCAGAAGCTCACTTTAATTTCCTACTCTACAGCAGCAATATTTGCAATACAATTTATGATGTAATTGGGAGTCAATTGACAAAACTGCAAACAAACACATGCTCAACATGTGGGGGATGTAGCATGATGACTCAAAAAGCTTAAGATAAATTAACTCGTATGGTGTGATATTTAAAACTGAGGGACCCACGTACTTTACAGCATAATTCCTTTATTTTCCTTTTTGCTTCTCTGAACACTGCTGGTTAAAATATCAGCTATTAAATCACATCTTATGCAAGTCCATCAATCTGTGTAAGCTTCCATTTCTTAGCATCTTCCTCAGTCACAGATTTGTTGGTTAAGACTGGTTTCTAAGGTCATTTGGTTGCAAATAAGGCAATGCAGCATACACAGACACTGAAGAAGTTATTTTAAAGCAGTTAAGATAATAGAGATCATGTACATGTTGCAATTGGCTATTCAATACCAATCATGTCTTGGTGTGTGCAATACTTACTGCCAGTAACAGTTACTGCCAATAACAAGCACATCATTCTATACTACCAAAGCACTCTGTCTCTGTTAAGTCATTATTTCAAATTCTATCATAATCTATACCCAGAAATTATTCCAATTATCAGCAGCATTACCCATAACGTGCAAAAGTTATAAAACTTTTTTTTTTAAATAACACTTTGAAAAAGGTATATTTCTTATTCCATAGAAAGATCTCAAAGGGGAGGGAGGGAGTAGTTTGTAAATCTCCCCAAACCTCACCTTACCCCCCCCCCCCCCCCCCCACCACCACCACCACCACCAGGACACTACCAGCTTTTATTTTCTAATACTCCCTCTAGCTATAAAGCATGATTGGGCATTTTTTTCTTTTATGTGCAATTGGATAAATATGAATATGAATAGCAACATAGGAAATAAACACCCACATGAAATGACATTTTTCAGTTGCAATGAGACTTGCACTTAATTCTAACATTATTGAATAATTGGTGTATCAAGACCCCATCTTAAGTTTTACTTTCACAAGTGAAGCCTCTTTGATCTAAACAGTTGAGTGACACTATGTTGAAAACTGATTGCCTATCTCACAGCTACAGTGCCAACATCACTTTAAAACAGATGCTGGCTTTGCTGTAGGCCCAGATTTGGCTCGTTTGTTCTTTTTATATAATTGGAAAACCCACCTCTTCAATATCTGATAATGAAATTCAATAATTCACAGTTATAAGGGATTATTTATCTGTGCCTCTACTAATCAAGATAATTACTTACTAGATGCAACTTTGATGATAATTAATCTTTATTGGAAATGCCAAGGTTCTATGGTGCATTTAAGAAAAACATCTTATTAATGCCATCAAAACAGTTTGCAATCTTAAATTTCAAGGAAATCAGCAACTTATTCTTGGAAAAAATAAAAACTGAGATTAATAGAAAAACCAAAAGAAAATTAAAGACAATCGAGGCTTACCATGGAAATGCTGGCTGCAAGATAGTACCTGTGGTCATTTCGAGCTTGTTCTGTGAGAAATGATTTTGATATGCTGCATATGCATTAAGGTCATGAAAACAGAAATTTAATAAAACCTTTTGTTTGCCAGATCAGTGTTGGATCAACACAACTACAAAGGTTGTTGTTTAATAGGAACCCATGCAATTAAAGGCACTGTGCTTGATTCAATCATGCTCCAAGCTGAAGCAATTGATTTTTCTGTCTTTACTTATTTGCAGATCTTTAAGATGCATGAGACGCAACAAGTTTGACAACCATAAATCACCTCATGTTCATCCTCTCTGCAATAAAAACATAATGATTGATCGAGGCTCTAATATACTTGCAAATTGCACTTTAACTTCTAGAACCAGTAGAACTGGATCCAGTTATTTAGGCAAAGTACTGAAATATTATGCTTAGTGGATATAAATAACAAAAACAATACTGGCGTATTTACAAAACATATTCCACAATAAAATAGAAGATAATCGCATAGCACACCTAAGTTAAAGCATCAAAGTATTGATTTCAGAGAAACCACCGTTCCACACTTCTTCTCTTCCAGAATAATTGAAAGCAATCAAATGGTAGTACACCTTGAACATAAACATCCAGTAAAGGCACTATATTAATTATCTGTACCAATCAAATCATCTTCATGGCAAACAGGAATAAGTGTCTCTGTCAATTGTCACCTACAATACCTATTGAGTGATAGACAAAAGCTATATTACAGATTCCTAACAGTTGGAGTAGTGGGGTTAGATTTTCAGTGATGAGGGTGAAACTATGTGCAAAACAGAAATTAGAAATCTTAGAAATTTAAGTAATACAAAAATGATTTACAAGACATGGTGAATCTGTAATGTTATGCAATAAATTACAGTTAAGCTACAATTTATCAAAGAAAACAACAAGAAAAACATCCATTGATAATTCTGACAGTTTTGAGTCCTTGCATGCTGCACCCCACTCACTATTGTGTCATTATTTCTGACCCCACTATCTTTCAAATACTGCTAAATATATTGCTTCATTTTTACTAGGTAACGGGACATCTGGCTTTCTATTATCTCAGATGATGCGCATTGTGAAATGCTGTGCTCGTCCCGACAATGAAGACTGCTGCATGGGGCAGTTCATGTTAACTGCACATTTTTCCCAGATTATTACAAACACAAGTACAGAATACTAAATTAATGGGAAAAAAATAGCAGATATGTCTTGTTAATGCAGTAAGTTGCAACTTAGTCAACACTAACTACTAGCAAGGAAGCGAGAAGAAAAGACTTGACTTGTCTCATACTAATTAAGCCCTCTTTTCTTGGGTATATGAATATGTATATTAATGTACATCTTGAACAAAAAATCTTGCAATTACCAACCATGTCCAGTTTCTATACAACAGACTTATCAAAATACATATCCTCACACAATGAATTCATTGAGATGAACAGAGAGCAGATGTTGCTTTTATACAAAGTATACAAAAGCTTTGTAATTTAATTTTAAAACACCACATGGATTATTTGAACACAAATTGTTCTGAATATTCAGCCATCATTAGTTAAAGATGAAGAATCCACTGAAATATCAGAACAGACTGCACAGGAGACTTATAACAGGGAGAGAGGGCATTGAATATTTTTTGGCTTTAATGAAATTCAAAATTGATCTAGAAAGCTGGGTTTGTTACATGATTGTGAATGCATGGTAAATGTTAGGTTGATATCAGATATTAAGGGAAAAGTATCTCAAAAGTGATCAAAATCCGTTCTAATATACATGTGGCTATCAATGCTTCACATTCTCATATAGAGAATAAATGACTTAATTAATTCTTAATCAGAATCATTTCATTTCTACCTCATACATGTGTACTTAAAAGAAAAATGTCAGAAAGTGAAAAAAGCCTTGTGAGAACAAGAAAATACAGGTCTAAGCAAACTGATTCACAATGAGAAATCCAATATCTCGTCATACTACAGGTGACATTGAACAGCACACTAGTCACCTTGGTACATATATCACCTTTTACTTGATGTTGCATTCACAGAAAAACTAACATGGTATTTGCAAAATATCAATATTCATGGAAAACTGTTTTCCCAATGATGAATGGAGCATTGCATGATTCATTTAGATATATCATATTAATTGTCATGCTATCATCAGTCTGTGCAATTCTATACTTTAACATGTACCCCTGCCTCAAGACATTTCCAGAAACCACACACTGTGCATATGGCAGTAAAATACATGACAGTTGCATGTTCACAATTGGTTGCAGGCGCACTTTTTAAAAATAATCATTAAAGCAATCATAAAAATAAATAATTTTCATAACCCTCATCCTACAGATTCACTATTATTGGTTGATTTACTAAAAATTGGTCCTTCACCTAACATGCTTTTTTTTATAGGGGAAAGGTTTCCCTTTTTATCTGTGAAGGATGTTTTTCATCAATCTTTCTACAAATAATTACAAATAATTATGTCATAATGTGAACTATTTACACACAGAGATTATCCTTTGGGGTGCCTATGAACTCCTCTAGTACAATCATAAGTATAGGACTATAGGAATAGTGCTAATTTAACAGGACACCTGTTAAAATTATTTCTATGTCCTTCTTTTTTTACATATGTGAATATAAGCCGAGATGTTTACTCTTTTATAAAGGAAGCTGAGGATTATATCTTAGAAATGCCTGAACCATTATCAAGATCTGTTAATATCATGTTTGCAAGGCAGGTGACACCTTGAATAAACACCATTTTAAAAGAGATAGTGCGTCAGAAAAGCTTATCATGTTAATGTATGTGACCACATACTGGTTCCGGACATATCTGAGGTAGCAACTGGAACTTAAGACCATAAATTTGTCATGAGAACTAGAACAAAAAGTGATTTCATATAAAGCATTAGACTGCAGTTCATATCTGCAGTTTGTAGAAATGATATATATGGCCACACACACACACACCCCTCTGTCCACACACACACACACACACCTCTGTCCACACACACACACACACACACACACACACACAAACCAATGATTAAACAGGATGATAAGGACTTGAAAATAATTTAGAATTCTATACATGCAAATTATCACAAAATCTAGTAGCATGATGGAGGTTTATATTCTTCAACTGCAACACTTCTTCGTTGTTCATAACCACTTTGCCATGGGTGTGAAAATTTTCTATATACATCATTCTATAAAAGATTCAATGTTGTCCATACGACAGAAAAGCAGTGTACTCTATGACACTAGTAATTATACAAGTTAACATTGCATGTAATAATAGTTTGCATTAACTCATCAACTTGCCATTTATGTAGACAACAATAGTCATTTTAATTCAAGATGTACCATGGTTCTTGTCTGTCTAATTGGTGTATTTTAATCAATTAAAAAATACCAACAAAGAAAGGTAAAAAAAAAACTATTTTGGACTTTCTTCACTGCTTCACTTATTACTATGAACTGCTGGTCAATAAGGCTATCTATTTGTTTCATTTTAATCTTGTATATTTATCAATTTATACTGAAATAAAAACTTTTGTGAAAAAGTTTCCTATTGTTCCAAGATATTTTCCTGACATTTGCATGAAGTATTGAAATTGATCAGCATTTTTTATAGCTAAGAATAGATTAGGATTTAGCAATTCCTCAAATTAACAGAAAATGCAATACTCAGTAACATACTGTGAGCCATGGATTTCCATAACATCACAAGAACTTTTTGAATGACAATAAAGCATAATTCTAAGGATTTACCATAATACTCCAATATGTAATTACCTACATACATTGCATATTTATGAGTTGCAAAATGAGCGCACTGCTGATGTGAAACCCAAGCAGCCTTTTTTTTTTTTACAAAATATTACATCATCCATTTTCTATCTTACCCTGGTCTTCGTACACTTGAAGTTGGCCAAGATCTGCGAATATGTTTTAAGATGATCTGGCGGCGTTTACTAGGAGGTTCTTCCTCAGATTTTGGCTTTATTTTCCTTGACTTCCCTCCATTTTTCTCCAGTGTTTCATCTGATGGCTTTCTTGCTCGCTGAGGGGGTCTCTGTCCATGGGCCCACAAGTGCTGATGGTGCACAGGCTCAATGACGCACTCCCTATTACTGCCGGACATATCTGGGACACTCAAAAACCGTTTTTTTGACTCACAAAGCTGAGTACAGTAGATATCTGACCCAAGCTGGCTAGCTAAAACAGAAATGTGTCCTTATAGATCAACATGTAGTCTGAGACATGAAGCTTTTATTTATGTAAACCCATTGTAATTGAAAGAATACATACATTTCAAATATCAGAGAATTCCATTTTATCGAATTTGTCCATACATTGCTATGTCACAGCTGTTCAGTGCATAAACCACTACCTGATTTTTGTCCTTCATATTATTACTGCCTTCCATCTGTTATAAAGCTAGGAGTGTCCTGATTAAATTTGATCACATTTTCCTCTCTTCACAGCCTCCACACAGGCCCACATACATGTACCTTAATAGTGATATCATCTCTGTATACTTACACATTAGAGTAAAATATGGTACAGGCTGCCGTATCCAATGCCAACTGCGTTTCTGCATTAAAACCTAACGCTGGTTTTAGATCAAATAATATGTCCCGGAGCTTAATTAATTGTTGGAATGATTGACTTGAACTGATAACCAATTGATATTTTCCAGGGAAGATTTTCTGAAACCTAAAACCCTGCTGATCTCCAGAGCAATTTGGAACAAAGCTCACATGATAAACACAAAGGAAAGAAATCCAATTTTTTGACTTCCCAGAGGAGTAATTACGACCCCTGACCCTCATGAAAGAGAACCACTCATGACAGTTCTCAACCTGTGAGCTACAAGTCTTGTATCCAATCCATTAGTTAAAGACGAACCTTGAACCAAATTACCCCTGTGTTCCCTGTTCAATTGAGAGCAAGTGCTTAGTCGTGACACGACAGATTTCGAGAAAATAAACCTACTCAATAAATGAACTGACAAGGCATATAAATGACAAGAGCCAATGCAATTTCAAACCAACAAGAAGGTGAGTGGAGCATGTCCGAGACACTATTAGTCAATGTCTTGTGCGTCAATCTGCATAACAGTTTAGACAAAACTAAGCCTTACTTACCAATCCCAGGAAAATGACTGATCAATGCCCACTCCTCTCAGAAAGATTTACCACTAGGTCTACTTATCATTCATTCTCATTCAAAGTTAAAGTCAATATCAAGTCAAAGTTCTCAGCATTTGAGTCTCTAAGAGATAGTACATCTTCTACTCAAGCCACTAGTCAAGTCCCTGATAAAATAAATAAGTTACAGCAACTCTCAGCTTTCAGTTGGCAACCTGACTCACCTGAACTCTACGATAACGAAACAATGCAGCCTGTAGCATCCCCTGGCGGGGTTAGACTATGAGACTATTTATCATACAGCAATATAATAATGGGGATTATCTCCTGTGTATGGAAGGATATACTGGTTAGCTGAGGTGATGGGTTTTAACCTCCTTATTAATGGTAATGGACTCGTTGTCTCTGTATATATTGTAACTAGTCTCAGTACATTAACTCCATATACAAAATTGAAAGGACATTTGGATACAGTGATATGGCTTGTCTGTGGCAACACAAGTTATGAATGCCAGGGAAGTTAAAAAAATGATAAAAAGAGTAACCATAGTAATACTATAGCTTTTGGCTCCGACTAGATTGTAACAGTCCATTAGATTTCAGGTTGTATCTTAACAGTGTATACATGTGCAGTCTTCTGGGATATTGACATCTTGTCAGGTTTCCAATTATATGACATTTAATCAGCAGTTTGATCAGAGGCACCAAGGCAAATAAACAATAGAAAAATATACAGCATCCTAAACTACAGTACGATTAACTGAACAATTGCCTTTATCACCATACTGTTGTTGCCATCTACCTTAATTTGTTTTTTGTTTTATAAGAATATAGAAGACAGAAAAATGCACCCCTAAATTGTTGAAATGTTACCTACCCTCATTTACCATTACATCTAGTGTAGACAGCTCGCCTGAATGAGAAAATATATCTCCTAGTGATTATAAATGTATGAGAAAATTATAAATTAATGAAGAAGACGTCAGATAGAAACACATGTATAATCCCTAACCTCCACAATTCATCAATTTTCATAAATACGGACATTCAAGTACTTTATCAAACTACTAGGAAACAGGTCAGGTGGGTAAGAAAGATACTGATGCCACCTAAATTACTTTCTAGTAATTTCTCTTTCTTGTTCTAGTCTTTCACAGTTGAAAAGCTCCGAGTTGGTAATTTGCAGGGCATAGACTTATAAGGATTCTGCCAAGTTGAACATACTTTCATTTTCAATGTAAAAATGGACAATACAGATGTCAAAACCACACTCATAAAAAGATAAAAATGAAACATTAAGATAGAGATTGTCATTGTTTTAAAATATTGACTACAGATGTGACCTCAACCTACAGCCAAACCAGACCAATATACTGGTACTGTCTGTCCTATTTGAACTGCCACAAAATTCTTTGTGACTCTATTGTAACAGTTACCACAGCATATTTATGTTTTGAAGTTTTGAATTGCACATAGACTTAAAACATTGAGGCTACATTTTCATTGCTTTCATTGTTGTAAAAAAAATGAACACATACATGAATCAAGTTAAACTTTTATGCACATCAAAATTTAACCGACAGATATATATAACCATGCTATACAGGCAAATAATAAGGCAAGTGCTTTTTTGTCAATAAGGATGCAGTTAAATCCATCATGTAGACAAATCATGTACATCAAAAAGAAAGGAGTCATCAAGTATGACATATACAGACCTTGAAACTCAAAGAGGCAGAATCAATGACACTTATGGGCAAGAAGATTTGGGAGAGAACAGAAAAAAATTTTTAATTTCAATAATTTATCACAAAATAAGTTACATAATTATGAAAAGGCATTTCTATTAACCTAACAAAATAAGATTATTTTGATTCAATTAACATGTTATTCCTCCTTACTTATTGGGTTAAAGAAAAAATTAAATGGGATTAAATCATAGCTTGATTGATTGTGTTAGGGAAGGCACCAGACAAAAGGATTGCATAATGTTACAAATTGTGTCATTACTCGAGTGAAAATCTATCCATCATGCAGATTTTCAAATTCAGGCTACCTTTTTTTCCAAAGCTTTAAACATATTTGAAATAAAAGACATTGAACCAGTTAGCAGTTATAGGGCAAAAGTGGAAAAATATATGCAAAAACACAAATTATTCAATGATTTTTAAGAAAAAAACATCTGATATTTACCACATGTTAAAGATTACATGCACTGATTTAGTTTGGATAAATGGAGACTAAATATTTACTACTTACTTGAGTCCAATCTGGGCTCAGAAGTTTTTCAATGAAACACACCTACATGTAGTTTGACATACCTTTAAGTCTAATAAAACTACATGAAAAGGGAAAACTACAAGGGTTCCACCTGGCTCATAGCCACGAGGGGTTTGGGGTTCCTAACATACTGCCCTTTTTTCTAGGAAAAGGTCCCCTCTGGGTAATATTTTGCCTAAGTACACAAAGGTTTCATGGTATAAGGTTAATTTTTTTTCAGAAAAAGACCCACCCTCTTTAAAATTGCTAGCTACAGGCTCGCACAAATGCACTGCAAACTTACGCATTTTCATTTTAATGATTCCAAATGTGATACACTGATCACGACTTCTGAACAAAATACAGGTGTCAGCAGTAGAGCTAATTTCAACCATTACTGACAGCCAGACAAAGATAAGTTAAGTAAATGTCCATGTTTGCTTTGCTGTTTTATTTGAAAGTCCACAGTCCTTATTGATTGGAAATGCAATGAAGCCAGAATCAATATTGTATTTTTTGAAGACAAAATGAGCATGTAAAGCATGCTGTTTCTGTCAGAATCACGAAACATAATCAGTATTAATGGAGAAAAAAGATAACATAATTAACTCAATCTGTATCCGTACTGGCAGACTTCCTCAGATGCTTAGATAAGCTTAGCGGCATACATGAATAACTATGATATTACAAATAGAACACAAAGTTAGTAACTGAAGAAATAACCAACTTGGCTAGATAAAATCATGTCAAACTGATCACTTTCAAAGAAGTAACTCATCACATGAACCAAAAATGTTAGGGACATTAAAAAAGGAAAAACATGGCTTTAATCTTTGAAATATGTTTCAACATCAACAGCACATAAAATGGCTATTCACTAACCTACACAGTCATGTTTAATACAACCATCAAAACATTTTAAGGTTCATCTTCAAATTAACCAAACATTCTGATTCTCTTTTCCATAATTTACCAAGTTCTCACAAAGACATCTAGGTATATAAACCTGGTGACTATTTTACCTCAATGCCTACTCAGACAATAAATGCACATATTTTGCAGCATTGTCTGTAACATACCTTCCTTTCTGTTTTTATTTATTTTATTTATTATTAAAGTATACTGAAAAATTTTCTTCATCTTAATTGACAGTATCTGAATTATCTTAATCTGAATTAACGGCATGTAAACAGGCCCTTCAGAACTAAAACAGTTAATAAAAAGGAGAAGATATTGCATTTCTCTAGTTAATACACAAGTGTAGCAGAAACTGGGCATCTAATGCGTGTATCATTTGAAAAAGATACAAACAATCCTAAATACCTCAATTTCTGATGCAAATTAACAGGGTTGCCATAGCAACCAAGGTTTTGGCATTATCTCACAAAGTAAACATAACCCACCCTTAAACTCCGAGGTTACAAGATGCTATTTTCCAGCTATGTGCATGCCTCTGCCACTTCAAGTAATAGTGGTGGTTAGTTACCAATAAACTGTGAAACTCAGGGTATCATACCTGACAACTGAGGTAGTGCTCGAATATATTATATCTAAAATGAAACTTTACCACATCAAACCAATTTTCTTCCACAATTGTACCTCCCTGTCATAAATGCACCAGTGCTGCAGAGCAAATTGGAGAACTTCCAGTTCAGAATGCTCATTAAAAACTGAGCAGCAACATGGCCATGTATGTTTGCATGCAGTTCAGTAATATTAGTTTCATTTGTGGTAGGAAAGATATATGTCACAGTCACGCTATAAACAACTGCTTTTCTGAAAAAAAAAGATAAACTGCTGCTACACTTTTTATGACTGTTGCCATACATTGTTTTCAATCACCATAAAGGCACTATGAGCAAAACTATTTTTTCTTACCAGTAGATAGTAAATTTTAGCACCTGTAAAAATTCTGTAAAAATATAATCCAGTGATGATGGTCATTTATAAATGAATTCAAGCATGTAAGCACATCTAAACAATATAAAAATGAGAGTGACACTTGGGAAGAAACTGCAATGATTAGTTAGGAGGGGGATCCTTTAAAAAACAAACAAACAAACAAACAAAAAAAAAAACATGGTTTTTTAATTTACATATCAAATAGCAATAGATCAGTGATGGATCAACTGAAAATTAACATTGTTCTACCAAGGTAAAGGATGTTCTACACCATAAAATCCATAAATACCTGTAACTCAAATTACTTTCTTCACCAGAGGCAATGGAAGAACTGACAGAAATCCTGGGTAAGATCTTCAAATGTGATGGCCTCCTTTCCTGGTTGGCAGGGTCTGTGCCATAGCTGCTCATTGTCACACATTTGTGCTCATAATGTTCCTGCAATGACAAGGCAAGGAGATCTCAGTAAGGGTTGGATGACATTTTTTACCAAACTGTACAGTATATAACCACTGAAACTCAAGATGGCCAATTTATGAAAGTTGGAAATTTAAGTTCTCAGTGATTGGGGACTTCAATTACTCAAATTAAAACTTGTTGTTCCATACCTCAGTAGTGGGATGTTCAGGTAGCAATATACTACTTTATAAACCGAGGTGTATTTCTCAAATGACGTCTACAGTTGATATAAAATTCATTCTTATTATATATCTGTATCATCTTACACTCTGAAATACCAATGATATAATAATAATGATACATAGACACTGGTTGTCTCTGGTGATGACACCACACAAAGAGGATTAACCAACTAATGCTATGTCTCCATGGATATTATTCATTAATCTTTGACAGGAGTTTTGGTATTACCTATATTATGCTATATGCAAACAAATTGGCCTTGCATCTGTGCTCTTGAGCAGAGTCAACCAAATTAATAGACCAGTTTATGTTGCCAGAGACTGAATCAATAAATGCGACAACTGATGGAGTTAATTTGCTATCATTAAATGAGCACATTCATAAAAAGTGGCTACATTTAGTTGGTAAAAGCCTATCTCATTTTATTAAAAGCTTTGACACTAAAGCCTGAGTTAAGAAAAAGGGCTGTAAATGGCAGTTTGCTTGATTACAAACAACATAGTTGCAATTTACTTCAGACAAATGTTTTCACATTTCTGTTTTTCATTCATTCATCTATTTTCTATCTATGAAGTTAATTAACAGTCATCAAAACACACTAATTAATATTGGGCAGTGCCAAAGTTCTGATGCGTTCTTTGTGCAACAGGGTTAAATAATTCCAATATTATCATTTAAATAAACATAATATACTAGAAATATTTATCTATGTAACTCACTTGACTTCTGTTTAAGTTGAGTTTTCAATGTAGGTGTGACTCAGTTGTGCTGTGGTTGAGTTAAAACCAATTCAACATAAGCACAACCGAATCTCACCTATAGCAATTGATACAACCCAAAGCAATCATCACCAGGTGGAGAGGGTTACATGCACGTGCATTAAGACATTGTATTATGGGCAATGAAAAATGCATAACTTAGCAAATATTGGTATTTTTGTTGCATTACTTTCATCACTTCCTTGTTATTCACAAAATCCCTAGCTATTATCAGTGAGCAGAACAGAAATTACAGAAATGCCTAACTTCATCATATAGAACAGCAATCAAAAGAAATAAAATTCTTGATGTTTATCACAACCATCCATATCAAATATCCCAACAGATGAAGATATTGGTCTCATCAAATGCATACCCAGCTACACTGAGGTCATAGAAGACAACTACTATGTCCTGTGAAATACATCCTTTACTTTATGCATCACATTTTTGGTGTTTGTCATTTTTTGGAAAATCAATCATTTTAACTTAAAAAAAAAAAAAAAAAAAAAAAAAAAAAAAAACAGAGAAAATACCATAATATAGACAATTCTTAAAGGCAGGCAATGTGATTACACTAATGTGTAGAGATAGGATTGAAGCAAAAAATCTGATAACATTTATGTTGCCGGAAAATTTCTTATTTTGCTTATTTAAACTAATTTCAGTTGAAATTAGGCTGTTTGAACCCACAAAATAAAAAATGAGAAAACAAACAATACATATTAGCATTTCTTTGCTCACCCAGAAGTATGGAGTCTGAGTCACTATCTGAGGCTGGTTTTTCTCGTGCCAACAACAAAAGCTCAATCAGAACAAGACAAGTCAGTCTCATACAAGTATGTTTTTAAAACTCTTAATATCATTTGTTTGAAAGCATTTAACATAAATGCAATTGTGGATCACAATAACATTTCATAATAGATATGTAGCACATTTTTGGTCTATTTTTCTATGGAAATTCAAAACAAGTTTGTGGAAATAAACTACTGATTTTCCACATTCCAACTTTTTTCAATTTTTTTTCCAATGGTCCACCCAACTGCCAACACAGACCATTTGAGTGCTTCTTTTCTTGTCTCTCACCAATTTTTGGGTTTTTCTACTGTTTTCTTTCTACTTCATTTAGCACCATGCTCGCCACATTTTTTCTGCATCTTCATCTTGGAACTTATAGTAACATCTGGTTCTCAGGTAGAGTACTTCATTAATGAGAAACTGCAAGACTTCAGAAGCTGTCCTGGAGATGAGAGCTTGCAATTTCAGACAAGGTCATCCAAAATTATCATGTAGAACTTCAAAATGGTTGGATAAGGCATACCTTGGTGTTTATTGGAAAATAGTTTCTGGGAAAATTTTTTATTATTTATTTTTCCTACACAGAGGTCTAACACATGTTGTTTGTCTTTAAGTGCATATGAATTCAATACATAAAAGAAGAACATGTTGTCAAAGTCCAAATTTAAGAGAATTGTGCGTATTCAAGTCATACAATTAGTACACAAAAACCAATATTAAAAAAATATATATATAAATAAAATTACCATTAATATTGGTTTTGTCTTATAATGTTAAGCATTCATAACCCAAACAATGACTAATCAACTGAAAAAAAAAATGCAAGCATAAAGCAAATGATTTTCTTTTACAAATGCATTCTTCATTTCTTTAGGAAATCCTTATGTGCTAATCAATCTTTGCCTAATGACCAAACAATTGTACTCAATCAGTTTGGAAAAAGAGGCTATGCTTGTCAGTTTGGAAGGATATGTTAATTTCTATGTTATATGGGAAAGCCATTACCAAAACATATCCCAAGTAAGTGCAATATATTTTGAGGTTGCCAGAATCATGTTGAATAACCATATGATCTAAATGCACTATTTTGCTGAAACATGTTTTAACATTACTATTAAAATAATATTAATATTAAAATATTCAAATCTGAAAAGTATTATATGGATAAAATATTTTAATCTTTTGAATAGATCTTAAATAAAAGATGAAAAGTAAGACATAACATACCATTTCCTTCATAATCTGAAATCCCCATTTGAGCACAAAACCTGATTTTGATCACAAAATCCATAAAAGAACAGGCATGTACAAGTACACCAAGTTGGGGGAGATATACCAGACTAAAATAAGGCTGATTGGAATAAATCTGATTAAATTACTGGTTGGTCATTTTTTGCTGCCATATGCAAAAATGGTCTCTTTTAAATGAAAATATATAACAAAATGTCCCTCAAGAACAAACTCAGATGCTATATTTGATTGCTCTTTACAGAAAAAAGTTAACATATTGAACTGTTGTAGCAGCCTTGGAAATAAAGCTAGAGAGTTTTTTAAAGTTCAGTGAACTACGATGTGCACTTAATTCCCAATCCAAATGATTTTTGATATCAGATTGTTTATGGACTGTCAGATGCAATTGCTATTCCACACCTTTTCATGTGTCACTGTCTCAGCGTGTTTATTGTGATGTGTTTATTATGTCATATAGAGGTAATGTGGATATGGAGGTGGCTGATAATAAATACCCGTGAAGCAGTCAAGACAATTCCAATATTTGCTCTAATAGGCTTCTCGTTGTCTCTTGTATAGCAATGGTAAATATTTTAATAAGTGGTTAAAGAACCTGCAAACTCCCACCCCCATCAATCAGATGACATCCTAACTTCCACAGCTGACATATTGCTTATTCTCTTAAGAAATAATAATTTAATTATGACACTATTCCTTTTTACCAGATTTAATGTTGAAGTCAGTAAAAAAAAAAAATTGAGCAATATGTTAGACGTGAATTAGTGGGTAGACCTTTTGAATCCTGTAGATATTATTTATTAATCCAAGGGCAGTTTATGATATAAGCAAGTCAAACCTTTAAAATGTTTCAATTTATACATTTAGTCCCATCTCCAATCTCCCAACCTAACCCTCAGGCCTGCCGAAAAATCTCTTGCAAATTTGCCACAAATTTGCTGCTAATTTGCCACAAATTTGCAGCAAATTTGCAAGAACGTGAATACTTTCATGAAAACTTACTGCAAACTTAAAATGTTCTTACACATTTGCTACAAATTTGCTAGACCATAAAGACTTGCTTGCAAACTGCTGCAAACTTAAGATGTTTTTGCAAATCTGCTGCCAATTAGCAGCAATACAAAATTTTCTTGCAAACTCATGCTAGCTGGTTGCCCCAAACTTTTGGTTTGCAGCAAATTTGCTGCAATAGGACGGTCATAATGTGGCAAACTTTTCATTCTGCTATAAGGAAAATCCTCCGACCAGCACATTACTTCTAAATTCAATTGTTATCAGATTGCTGAATGGCATTTATAACTCAAATCCCACTGCATTCCAAGATTAGGTAAAAGTAGGGTTGATGTTGTAAAACTATCTTCCTTGGAAGTATCAGACTCTTGCAAACGATCACCCTGCCAGCCTACCAGTAGGCTCAGTCCAGGTACATGTTTACTTGTAAAAGGTAGAACTTAGCTACATGTATGATGACGTGTATGATGTATGAGTTCTGACGGGTCTGGCATTATGTGTATAGGTATAACTCATAATATCCAAAAACATTTTGGCTTAAGAAAAAAATTTTGATATATATATCTCTAGCTGTTATATCACATAATCTTCCTAGGACCTTTTGCACATGGCATCATCATGTTATTTCCATCCTGTGGCAAATCTGACCCAAGTAACAATTAAGAATAGCAAGTCAGCTTAAAGGAGATAATGATTTAAAATTCTTCCAAGACCTGATGATACACCTACTGAAAACTTGTTAAAAGGAGAAATGACCATTAATGTACTAGTGTATGGGCAAGAAATGCCCTGAAGTGATGTCAGTGCAAATTGTCCATTTTACACTTGCTGGTTGTGTTGGCTGTGAATGACAATTTAAATTTCAGTGTGTTTTTGATGCTCACAGTAGACAACAAATCGACTAGACTGAACATTACAAATTACTGATTACTCAGTTGATCACTTCACTTATTGCCTTGGGATGCTTACCATTAAACATATATACAGAAGATGATCACGCGCTCTCTTGCCACTGCACCTTACACTAACAACAAGCAGTGATAATCATCTGTAAATGTTTTACCTCTTGGGAAAACCAAGCAACAGAGCATGTATGCAGAAACAGCATTTGCATGCAGGCAGTCAAACACAGATGAAACATGTACATGCAAAGAGCTTGGTATATGTATAATAATAATAATCAATGTATTGCATAGGTGGTTGCAACTGCAGGGCATTTTACAGGGAATGTTTCACTTGGGTTGATATAATCAAGCTTCAGTAAAAAATCCATTTTATGGGTGGGTTTTTAAATGGAAAGAAGAAAAATATCGATAAAAGATTAAATACTATTTTGAACCACAATACTCAAGTCACAGTAGAGAAAATCAGACACATACTGTTCAGAAATCATATCAGCCATACATGTATGTCCTGTAATAAAAAAACTTACTTCAACATCTAGAATTAGAACAGGCCCCATCTCTGGTGTGTCTGTCAGTCAGCCTTCAGTTTGTGAAAGATCAAAAGGATCAGGGTGTCATGTGCCTGTGATCAGGGAGTCATGTGCCCCTTTCTGATCAGGCCACCTTGGCCTACAGGTGAGCACTGATCACTCTCACTGAACAGGTAATAGAGAGGCCATGTACTTTTTGGTAAGCCAGGTAGGATGCATGAAGTGGCCACTCATTACTCTGTTGCTGACCAATAACTGTTGATGAAAGTTCAACTGGAGTTAGTATAGTCCTTAATCTTCTTTTGCTTATATCTTTTTCTCTGTGAGGCTTGTCACATATCGTTTTGTTAAATAATAAAATTGATAACCTTGCTTAAAAATTGCATCTTTCTTGAAATGAGAAATGTTGGGTTTCAAAAACAGTAAAGGCTATTTTTGACTTAATTCGAAACTTGATAGGGAGGTGGTACGGACAAGAACAGGGGAATTTGTAATACACATATCCAAATCCTTTATGGTGTCCTTTTCATGGCATTTGTTACAGTGGACAAAAGGCAGCCATTCTCTTAGTATTCTAATGTGAAATGCCAAATCCAAAGTAAAGTAAGTGGTTCTAAATGGTAAATAGGTATAGACATTGACATTTGCTACATGAACCTAATGAGCTTGAGGTATCTATCTGCTAGAGAATATTATCAATACTCTCAGTTATGTCCAGATTCTGTATAACCAAATATGTCTTACAGTGAAAATTTCAGAATTCTTAAAAATGCCCATAGTTTAACAATACTTTCTTGGCATTGGTGGCACCATTAGAATCAAAATGTGAAGTTTTTTTAATCTGATATAGAATATGAAACCTTGTGAGAAAATTATTTAGTAGGTTATTTACAAGTGATCCAAGTATTAATAGCTATATTAAAGGAGGTTATCAAAGCATGATGTCTGATGAAGTTTATGAGTGATAGATGGACCCCATTAAGGAGCATACAAATCTTAAATTCTACATGGTAGTCTGCATCAGACTCTGAAGGATCTCAAGGTATAACCAATCATATCTGTACCAAATTTTCTCAGGGTTCCTTGTTGAGATGCCAGCTTCTTGTAGATTATAAAACCAAGACCTGGACATGGATTTCCAAATAAATTTCATGTTTAGTTAAGTGATTTAGTGATCCATAACTGTATGCGAAGTCAAAACCCAAATGATGATCTTATGCCTGAAAATGTCAAGGTGCACAACTCAGACCTAATTACTTTTCTCTAAGCTCTTTATTGAGATTTGTAGACAACCTTTACATGTTAACACCAAGACCTGAACCAGGATTTCAAAATGTTTAGTCATGTCCAATATAACTTTGGCAGTTTAGTGATTCATTATTTTTAGTGAAGTCAATAGGCAAATGATGATCTTATGTCTGAAAATGTCAAGTTTGATAAAAAAAACAGAAAATATTTTACAGCAAGAAAAAATTGATACATAGCCACTCTACCTGAGAATAAAAAAAGCTGTATCTTGACATCTTTTCAGAGCAATGGTCAGAATACGTGTTGGTCACTAGCTGATCAGCTGCTTATACCAGCACACTTGGAACCAGTCAAATATTTTTATGACACTTTCCTGTCACAACAAACTGCATGCATCAATGGTTATACACACAGCTGCACTTATACAACTTTATCCAGAATGCTGAAACTCTTATTCTGGCACGTTATTTAACTTTCAACAAGCCCAGAACTGGGATAAAAGAACAAATCTTGTGAAAACTTAAATTACCTGAATGAACTCTGCATCAATACCTCCAATGTTATTGTATCACAACCTGCATTGCCAGTGTGAAAGGTGCAGGGTATTACAGGCAGTGCACACAAACAATACTTCCATCGTTGACGTAAAACTGCTGAATGTCTTTCTCAAATTCTGTACTACTGAATGGATTGATAATTCAGGTCCAGAGTCATAATCCCGAAAAGGCTCTGTGCGTCAAACCAAAACCACTGAGAAATAAGCTTTCAAATCTACCCTATGTATTAACCACAGGGGTTGTTGGCAAGTGCTACAACTGAAGCCAAGGTCGCTCATTATATTTCTGTTCAGTTGCAACATTATCCAGTTTTAAACTGTTTAGGAGTTTTTGGTATAAGCACAAACATCAGATAACATATCTATTAAGAAAGCATGCGAAGTGTGGATGTCTGGTTTTGTGTTTAAGGGCACTCCAAGGTGAAAAAATGAATAGAAACTGTTAAGTTCAATATATGTAATAGGAGAATGCATGCCGATTCATCAAAACCTAAATCAATGAGGCACACACAAAAATGTCACATGGTCTTTATCGAAAAAGAATGAATGAAATGAGATACTGAATGGGTTGCTTTTTTCTAACTTCTTATCTTTCTCTATATTGAATGTGTATGTAGGGTACATACAGTACAGGAAAGTTTACCCAAACAGATATTTGTTTGAGCATCATTGACAATTTGATAACAGACTTTTAAAAAGTTAGCTAAACAGATAATGAACAAATGTTATTTGTTTGTCATGAACTCGTATGTGCCACTTCTTCAATGCTGACATCCTTTAAACTATTTTGTTTTCCTAGAGGTCATTCTCAGTATCTTGCTAGCATATATGTTGACCATGGAATGTTTCAATGCAGCCAAGTATACAGAAATGGTATTATTACTTAATGATACTCCTCTAACATTCTCCATAACATGTACTAGCTAGCAGGGGTGGATTTAGGCCGTCTTCTGGGTCTTCTGGGTCTTCTGGAAGACGGTCAGATTTTAAAGTTTACATTGACGGGTATCTAATATTTTCTGTCGGAAGACGGTCATAAATGGAGGATGGATTAACAAAAATAATTTGGAAGACTGTCAGAAAATATTTCTGGATCCGCCCCTGGCTAGTACCACTTAGAAAACATGAATAAAATAGTTTCCATGGCAAAACATCTGACACCATGATAGGCCAAGATATATACATACATTTTTTCACAGAGTAGGTAATTTGAGTGCATAATACAAATTTCCCCATTTTTCAGACCAATATCTATTATATTTTTTCCATTCAAAAGAAAAAGAATAGATAGGGTCAGCTATGCTTGTTAACCTACTTATCAATTTTGTCTGGCCTAAGCAAGAGTTTTCTCCCTCTTGTTTGATCATGATTGAACAATTCCTACAAAACAGTCCATTAAATATTGATTTTTGTGGACAGGTTCACTGTCTCATATGAAATGACCCAGAGTGCTTCACATCACTTACTTTACCATCTATCAGGCAACAGATTGAGTCCAATCCTCCTCCAGGTCTCCTGGTGATCAGTGAAGTTTGCCGCAAATAACTTACTGAACTTTTGCACCATCAGTTGAAAGTCGATTAAATCACATGTCTCTATGGACACCATTCACTTCAGCAGATAGGAGCAGATTCTTCACATTTATTTGATTTTTGTCAATTTCAATTTCGATGGTTTCTTCATGCCTATCTCCTGAATTGTAAAATAACATTACGCGTATGCCAAATAATTGTACTTGGTTATATATTTTATCAAAATATTTAGAAGATGAAAAAAAGAAGATGATTTTATCAGTTATAATTCGATAATGGATCCTTTACCCATTAAGTTGCCATTATGTCTCCTTGTGTGCTGAGGAACCTCAAGGGGAAACTTAGCCATGGAAATAAAACCCCATACATCCCAGTGATGACATCTACAATTTTCCCTGTGGATCTTTTAATGTAAATTGTATCGATTACTGAGAATTTGCTTTGAAACATAATAATTAATTATTCAGGAACTACACAGGAAAAGTTGAATTTTATACCAGATAATATTTCCTGTGTCTGCTGTCCTTTACTTTGCATCAAAATAGCTCACTTTTTCCTCTTTCTAAAGCTCTGTGAAACAAACAGAATTATTTCAATCTTTTCTTCACTTTTTTATTATTGAAAAGTAAAAACTGATATTTCTTGCATCTGAAAAGCCATATATCCATCCCTGACAACGTGCTGACAATGTCCTTACAATACATGTGAGTACATTGGAGAGCAAGACGTGTAATTTAATAGATAAATGGGATTTCAAACCAAACAATATTTCTTTATGTTTTTTCTTAACTTTGTAACAATAACTTTGTATCAAAATAGACCATTCTTTTCCTCCTTCTAAAGCTGTATAAATTTGCTTCGAAATTTTTTCTTCTTTTTTTTTCATAATGATAAAAAAGTAAAAATTGTTCTCTTGTTTGGTTTTTCATCTGAATATGTCAGTCAGCTGACAATGAGATAAGGTTTGTTTAATGGTACCTTAAAACCTAATGGCCTGTATCAAGCCTACCCACCCACCGAATGATCCCGAATTTACCGGTAGATCGGACCACACTACCCGTTTTCAAGATGTGTATCAGTGCGCGCTTCGAAGTATCAGATGCGACACTGCTCTTGCCTAGTACGCGATGTGATAGTGATGATTCTCAGCGGGGTTGGAAAGTAGTGCATCTCATCTCAAAATTTGTTCTGGGGTCCGATCTACCGGTAAATTTGGGATCATTCGGTGCAGAGTCTGGTAGTTTGGTAGGCCTGTGTATTGAATCAGGGTGCCAGCTGCTGTTTTAGTCTGGTGCTACAGATCAGCAAGATGTCGCTGCATATTTTATGCAACAGGTTCACTTGAACTGCAAAATATAAATTTATCAACCAGCACAATAACAAGATACAGTTCGCTTCTACACCAGCTCCAAGTGTCTGCTTTTTGTCTTCTGATTTTTACTCTTCAAATTCAAACTCACTTAGGTAAGAAGTGGTCACTAGTAATTAGGGTCTGTTGTTTGTATTTTCATATAAAAACTCATTTTAACTAATCCTGCCATTAGATTTGTCTTTTATTTGCCTCACTAACTACCATTTAGCACATTTTAATCAGAATGTACACTGCTATGCAATGGTTGACCAGTCCTATGTGACACAAACACTGATTCTTTAGCTGTCAGTAGCCAATCACTAAGTTAATGCTCTCTTTAGACTGAAATTAAACTTCAAACATTTTAAAAACAGAATAGAAATTTACTATTTAATTTGGAGAAAAGTTGGCATTGCTTTTATCACAAATGCCTCCCTTCTTTCAAAGAAATGTTCTTATTCATTTAGTTCTTTTGACTGGAGGCAAAATATACAACACAGAAATATTTTTTTCAAATTGTGGTTTCTGGAAAATGTTACACAATTACAAAAACATTTCTTCAAAACTTGTAATGTACCTATTTTTATGAGACAAAATCCTTGCTTGCAACATCAAACACCCAATACTTGAAGGCGCAATTCCATTAATAAATATAAATAATGAGACATCATCCATTAATTATGATTTCAACATTGTGAAATCTTTAACCTTCCTACCATATTTAACCTTTGCATCTTGAACTTTTCATGAAATACACAGTATGCAGTTAAAAAAAAAAAAACTAATGAAAATGTGCAATTGCAAACAATTCAAAGTGATTAAAACCCTTTTCACTTACCCTCTGAAAACTCATTTCATCTACATAGATAGGATGAACAATTTGTAACTTTTCAATACACTGCACTCTATTTTATATGAGGAAAAAAAGCTTCATTATTGGTCGATGGCAAGATACCATTTAGCTCGAGATGCCTTCCAAACCCTAGGGTGCTTTATTCAGTCTCCATGGCTACATTTAAAAATTCATCTCGGAGTAGAATCAGTGTTCTATCGATGTTCCATTCAAGTTCACTTGCTGTTTCTTGGAAGAGACAATACTAAACTAATTAAGATAGGGACAGATTATCAACTCTCAGATCTTCTTGTCTCACTCAGTGTCAGTCTGATCACAAATCATTTTGGATACCATTTTCAAATTAATTCGTAAATGGGTATAATTAAAAAAAAACTCATATGAAACTTGGGTCCTGACTCAACCTGGTACTTTTACCAATTGAAACATTCCCAAATATGTTGTGCCATTTCACAGTATAGAAATGTGTCAAATAATAGGAATGGTGTGATTAATCCAATAGGTGTTTTTACATACGAATGGTGAGATCAATCCAATAGGTGTTTTTACATACGAATGGTGAGATCAATCCAATTGGTTTCTATATAAGTATGGTGAGATCAATCCAATATGTGTTTTTGGAGATGGCAAAATTAATCCAACATTTAAGGTTTTCACTGCTGAATTTCGAGAATTCTAAAAACAAAAATGACTTTTCTTTGAAACTAATAAATAAATCTTGTTTAAACTTTTTAGCATATCTGCTCATTACTGTATATAACAGACTATATGTTAGTATTGTCAACTCCTCAGATAATTCAAGCAAATGGCTTTTTCATAAATGAGTGACCATTATTAATTCTGTTGCTATTTTTCATATTGACAAAGTTTATGTACTAAAAACATACATGCTCAAATAATGTTTAGTTTTTGTTTGTGGGCAAAATTATTCTGAGTGCATGGTGTTTACAGAAGTCTCATGATAATTTTTCATGCAACCCAAAGGAAATTAATGGTAAAATTATGGGGAGCTCAAATAATCTTTTAAAGTTTTTGTTTTTGGGAAAATTATTGGTTTGGACAAATAAATCGATAAAGAAAATTGACAGGCATTANTTGCCGATTGATGGTCAACCAATCAGCGTTTTCACCAAACTTTGGTGGAAAAATTTTGAAACATGGATTCGATTGGCTTATATAAACAGGTCAAACTATTTTCGTCAGAGGTAACTTGACACGATGGAGATAGGCTATAGTGAAGAGGTTAGTGTCAAGTTATCTCTGAAGCTCAGGGTGAAATAATGAGACATCATCCATTAATTATGATTTCAACATTGTGAAATCTTTAACCTTCCTACCATATTAAGCTTTGCATCTTGAACTTTTCATGAAATACACAGTATGCAGTTAAAAAAAAAAACTAATGAAAATGTGCCATTGCAAACAATTCAAAGTGATTAAAACCCTTTTCACTTACCCTCTGAAAACTCATTTCATCTACATAGATAGGATGAACAATTTGTAACTTTTCAATACACTGCACTCTATTTTATATGAGGAAAAAAAGCTTCATTATTGGTCGATGGCAAGATACCATTTAGCTCGAGATGCCTTCCAAACCCTAGGGTGCTTTATTCAGTCTCCATGGCTACATTTAAAAAATCATCTCAGAGTAGAATCAGTGTTCTATCGATGTTCCATTCAAGTTCACTTGCTGTTTCTTGGAAGAGACAATACTAAACTAATTAAGATAGGGACAGATTATCAACTCTCAGATCTTCTTGTCTCACTCAGTGTCAGTCTGATCACAAATCATTTTGGATACCATTTTCAAATTAATTCGTAAATGGGTATAATTAAAAAAAACTCATATGAAACTTGGGTCCTGACTCAACCTGGTACTTTTACCAATTGAAACATTCCCAAATATGTTGTGCCATTTCACAGTATAGAAATGTGTCAAATAATAGGAATGGTGTAATTAATCCAATAGGTGTTTTTACATACGAATGGTGAGATCAATCCAATAGGTGTTTTTACATACGAATGGTGAGATCAATCCAATTGGTTTCTATATAAGTATGGTGAGATCAATCCAATATGTGTTTTTGGAGATGGCAAAATTAATCCAACATTTAAGGTTTTCACTGCTGAATTTCGAGAATTCTAAAAACAAAAATGACTTTTCTTTGAAACTAATGAATAAATCTTGTTTAAACTTTTTAGCATATCTGCACATTACTGTATATAACAGACTATATGTTAGTATTGTCAACTCCTCAGATAATTCAAGCAAATGGCTTTTTCATAAATGAGTGACCATTATTAATTCTGTTGCTATTTTTCATATTGACAAAGTTTATGTACTAAAAACATACATGCTCAAATAATGTTGTTTAGTTTTTGTTTGTGGGCAAAATTATTCTGAGTGCATGGTGTTTACAGAAGTCTCATGATAATTTTTCATGCAACCCAAAGGAAATTAATGGTAAAATTATGGGGAGCTCAAATAATCTTTTAAAGTTTTTGTTTTTGGGAAAATTATTGGTTTGGACAAATAAATCGATAAAGAAAATTGACAGGCATTAACCATGTGTCTGATGGTAAGGCTCAAACTGTTTGGTTGAAAGGGTTTATTTATTACAAGACTTTAAGCCCATATAATTTTGGTCCCTAATCATTTAAAAAGGCACTGCTAAATTATTGAAGTTATGTTTTTACTCTTTCCATTATTGCCCAATATGATCTTTATGTTATTTACTTATCAAAGGCAGCGTATCCAAATGTTTTATTGCTATCAAAGTGAAAAAATCTATTGAAATATTTCAACCCTTGTGAAGAACAACTGAGAACTGATTTTAATTCCAACTATTACAAAGCCACTTATAACAAAAATCCTACCAACTGAGTGGCGTTTACAGAAGTCTCATGATCATTTATCATGCAACCCAAAGGAAATTAACGGTAAAATTGTTTGATTTTTTTTTCTCAAGTGTCTTTGTGAAGACTCCTTATAGCTAACAAACCTTGCAGCTGTATTCAATAAAACATCCAAAGCATAAATCGAACAAATTGTACAACTTTGTATGAAGTCACTGTAGACCACTAAAAGTAAGTATACACATCCATTCACAATAGCACGCATTAATATTTGTGTAAAACCTTTACTCCAGCAACATAGGTCTCTAACCATGGCAATGAATATAAACCCTAAAGTAAACCTATCTTATAATTTGCCATTTCTTTGAAAATAATCTGTTTTTTAAAGCTGGCTCCTGTAATCATAATAAAAATAACTTACCTGTCTTTTTCCAGTGACAAATCTTATTTTGGTTTTGTGTGGAATATCCAGACTATCTGTCATCTTTCGCTCACAAGAATTCCCTGAAGTGGTGACCATTGCCTTGCTCTTGCTGCTTGACCGACCAACAACCACACTTGTGGACTGGTGCATGTTGCCTTTTGTCTCCACAGTTCTCTCACTGCCATGACTGTGGGTTGTCACCTTGGAGCTGGTGAACGACTTCTTAAAACTACTACGCTGACTCTCCTCTTTACGAGCTGTATATGTAAACCTGAAGAAAAACAATGTGTTCAAAACTTAGCTGATCTATCATCATTTTTAAAGTGTTAATTCTTCACTCATGTGTGGTAAATGAAAATAAACCACTTTCTCAAAGATGATATGAAAACCATAGAACTTTTCAATAAAGAGATGAAAATAGTTTTTTGGAAAAGCAACTTACATCCAAGGTTTGATTATAGTAAATGATCTATAAAATAACAGTAACAGTTACTATAATAAGCAATGTTCCCCCACAGTTTCATGTATATGAATGTCATATAATTACAATAGACTTATAAGTTAAAGAAATCCATAAGACGTCCCCAAATAAAAGCAAATCAATGCTACAACTACCTACCTGAACATATTCGAAAAAAGTAACTGTGTAAAAAAAGTGCTGCCAGAGAAATGCTCCTAGCCTTCTCCAAATGCTGATATGGTGTGGAAATATACAAGTATCTTTTGAAAAAGACAAATACCACCCAGAGGTATAATTCTAAATGTAACAGTGAAATATACTGGTAAAGAAGAAAACGGCACTTAATCTCACCATGAGCCCATTTTGGAGTAATCCTATTCACATCATCATTTGGTGCTGTAAAATGCTTGTTATCCTCCCTATTGTTTTTCCATCACTCCAGATTAGACTGGAATTGCAATGAGAAGAAGTTCACCCAGTTTGCATCAATAAAAAAATACTATATTGTCAGTACAATGGGTAGGCAAAAAGAGGTATATCTTTTAAGTATCATTCTTCTTTTTTTTTTATTTACAAAATGTGTCCAAGTTTTAAAATGCAGCCACCTGTAAGCATTAAGTACAGGATTTGTGTAATCTACGAGCAGAGCGCTGATCTTTGCCACTGCAGTGGTCTATATCATAATCATCACCTCTAAAACGCAAGTAAATCACAACACATATTTCCCAAATGCAATTCAGAAGTACCTTTTTTGAATGAAATATCCACAGTAAAGGGAGACAAAACCAGACAGTCTTGTAATAAATCTTCATCCCTTTTTTAGCATTATTCCCTGTTATACCACAGATCCATATATGGTTGTCCAACAAAGTGTGCATTATATCAATGGCTTTTTGATTGTGTCAATTTCTCTTAGCTTGTCATATTATGACGCACTGAGCCTTCAGGTAATAATTTATCACAATAATAATCACTTGTTTTGTTTTCAATCACTTGTGATTTTGTCATTTTTATGTTGGTCTTGGTATGTGTGCACAGTATGAGCCACAACAAGTCTGCAAAAAACACAAGTTATAATGATACAAACTACCAGCACATTAATCATATCAATCATATTTTCTTCAAATGGGATAGTTAAGGGTAAAGGAAAGAAAATCATTTCCCTAACAGCCCAGTATGTTCAGATGATTGAGATATATCTACTACAGCACTAGCTGCGCTATAAATTACTACAGCCATCTACTGGTACCTAAATGTACATGTATCTCAGTCTAAATAAAGTCTTCCCAATACTCTTTAACTACAGTCTTCTGGGTCTCTCTCTCTCTCTTTCCCTCCCCCCCCCCTCCTCCCTCCTCCTTGCCCAGCTTGTGATTTTTTTTCTTTGGCAAAAATAAAAACACAATAAAACAGTGCTTACCATGAGATGAACACCTATGGAAGTTCTCTATCTTATTGAAGTTATCATCAGTCCTGCCAAGAAAACAGGCAAATAGACACCTTTCCATGCACAAACACAAACAACTCAGTGGAATTTGCTTTCAGAGCTCACCTTTCTCTTACCAGTACAACTATCTGCAACAAGTTTGGCTCAGCATATGTATCCGGCCTACCTATATGTACAGCTGTAAATGTCAGCATGCTTGCACCAAACATCAGGGTGTGTGTAATTTCACTATTTGTTCATGAATCAAAAACTTCAAGATTAAAATCTATCATCTCCCATTTCTTTGTGGCCATTGTGGATCGAGAGAGGGCTTTCATATCAGTTTTCCTTCATTATGCAGACAAAATTAAGTGATTTGTCCTGTGTCCACATCCAGCTCTTTATCTCTTCACTGGGAACATGTAATCTCAGACCTTTAAAATAACCAAATTGTGAATTCATCCCATCATTGTGCATACTATGACATTTCCTCTAAATATTGCCACTAAGACTGATAATACAGTTCTGCTCAAACCAGCAGAACAATCATTACCACAGATTCTGCAGAGCTCAATGTATGGCCACTTCTTGATCTTCCTATGCCAACTGGACCTCATCTCTCGTGAATTCCGCTCTTCATTAAGCTCAAGTGAGCCAAGCAATTTTCTACAAGTTGAGAACTTTGTAGTCACCAAACATGGACAATCAAATGACTAATGATTAAAAATGATAACAGAAATAACAGAATACTAGTAAGAGAAGAGTCCACACAGCGATATTTCCTTTGATTCATGTGCATGTATCTAAAATTAAAGGTATCCCATCCGTGACCAGGAATTCCTCGCCAAATCAAATATTCCTGGATAAAAAAGCAATTTTCTCCTACTCGTAAATCATATACTGCTGGACCATCCCTGCAGTTGCATTCAATGTATCATTCCATTTCTGATAAAATAATTCAATTCTAAACAACTGGCCAGTGAATTAGACCATGACTTAATTGTCTTCCTGTACATTTCAGAAGGAAATATCGACATCACATACTTTTATTTAATAATATGTCTTCCTGTACATTTCAGAAGGAAATATCGACAGCATATACTTACATTTTTAACGTCTGCATTGGGAAAGATAAGCAGCTCTACAGGATATGTAAACATAAAAAATAAAACTTTGGGACATTTTCAAATGCAGATACTAGTAGTATTTGATTTAAATCAGAGAGAAGTATGCAGTCTGATGCACCTGGAAATATCTATGAGACATTCTATCATTTTTCATTGTGAATGATAGAAGCTAGTAAATCATTACTATACACAACCTCAATTGCTGTGCAGCTGAGAGAAAATGCATGGAATGCATGTTCCCATTCATTTAACAAAAGTCAATAGTCATTTAAAGCACTAGAAATTGATTTTGAGCCCAAGAAAATTTGTTAAGTATTTTTTCATGTACATATTCCCTTTATGGTTCCTATAATAATATAAAACATTCACCATCTCATGACTAAGTCTTATGAAAAAAGCCTGCACTGTACATATACCACCGATTTCTGGCAGTGAACAGTTAGCTGGTAATTGAAGCATCTTTTACAGTAAATGGAATGCAATTAAATAATTAAAAAAAGGAATTTCATGTCATTAAAATCAGTACAAAAATCATTCTCGAACACTGTTAGAATTAAAATAGTATTTCTGAATTGCACCCTTATTGCTTGCTTTCATCAAAGTACTGTCTTTATCCAAATTGAAAGTCTTTTAATTTAAATAATAATTCATTATAATATATAACAGGCTTTACCTTTTCCACGTTGGTCCTTTTTCTGCTGCATTTTTATCTTCAACAATCCCATCAAATATAGTCAATTCAGATTGAGAAATAAATGTTTCTCATATTTATTTTCCCTTTCAATTTCTTGCCACTACATGTTGGTCTGAAAACTCACTAACAATTTTTTAAATAATGATACTCCGTTTGGTATGCACGCTAAGATCAAATATTGACTTTGCAGCAGCGCACTAATGCGTAACCCTCAGAATATATTGAATAACACAAGTATTGATCAAGTGCATCCCAACTACAAGCCTGAAATTGATTTCTAAACTTCACGTATTCTCCCTAATTAATGACCCTCTAAGACAGGTTGCATTGTCTGATCCCAGAAACGATGTATCTGGATCTATCTGGACCTTTCCAAGTGCCAAATGAAAAAAAAGTAAAAAAGTCCACATTGTATTGCAGTACATGCAGTAGCTGAGGCACAGATTGCAATCTAATAGCTCCTACCATTAGCACAACTAAAACATTTCTGATTAGCAGAGTAAGAAAGACATACAGCCCATGCTGTAATAAAGACATTTACCCCATTTCCATAGATTTTTAGATCGATCTATCCCTGTGGGGCGTCTCACTAGATTACTGTCAGCTTGGCCGGCCTAAGCATCTGTCCTGCCTACTAAAAGCTGTAAGGGGGTAATTAACTATGGTGCCCGCTCGGCTGACTGCAATTTAGTGTGAACCCCCAGGGAGTTAGGTCGATCTAAATCTCTAGGAAAGCACCCATAGGGACAATTTTTTCTTTTTATATATATGTATACTACTACCTCCTACTAGTTTCAACCACATTAGTTATTATTCGCAGGAAGCAAGGGTGCCAATTCATTTTCTTGTTCTAACATTCAGCAGGACAACTGCTTTAGATCCCATACATATTGAAAAATTTAACATTTTCTCAAAAAACGAAATGCTAGTACACTGAAATTGCTTTTGTATTGTACATGTAAGTAATAATAATTTTGAAGTGCCTGTTAAAGATGACAGGTGTGATATAAAAGCACAACGGCATATGTATAACTCAGTTTGCATTGCATATTCCAAGACTGTTCAAAAAGTTAATAATTAAATTAAATATGATTAAAAATGATAATTTTAATATGATTAAAAATAGTTATGTGGCCTTATAAATTCTTTGTGAAATGCAACATGGTTGGTTCAGCCAACAAACTGGCTAAAGACTTTTTTTGAAACAGGTCCCACAGCTCATTACTCAGGGTCCATCTCTCATCAATTACCTTTTTAAACACTTTACCATCATTTATCTTTTCATATGATCTGGAAATTCCTGTTTTTAAGCGTTCAAATTTGCACATTTCATTCATATAATGCTAGATATTTGCTCGTATTCGCTTTATTTAAATGTAAGTGCACTGTCCCCATGCCAATCAACATGGAATACACATTCTTCTTAACAAAAGAAAGGAGCAGGAAAATAAAAATTAAAAAATTATCAGCAATATCAGTAAAAATAATGGATGTAAGTCATATCACAATGGTTCAAGAAATACTTCATAAGGTATAAGAAAAAAGTGAAGCTATATAATAAAATGTGTGGTACATATATGCCACATTTCTGTATTCTAATAACAGACAATTTTCTTAATTCCATGCTGCAGTTTATTAAACATAATTCTGTACTTTAAGGATTTACATCCACAAGGAACTACATGACATTATAACTTAAAAGTTTAAAAGCCCATCTGGCTGTAGGAAGTGGCATGAAGGAGGATTCATTGCTCGCTTGGTTTCTTCGGAGACCAATGGATGAAATGTCCTTTCTTCTTTCCTCTTTGGTTTATACTATCTGTTTTTTACCTAGGAAAAAATTAATCTAAACCAATATGCACCAATAGATCTGTTTATAATCAATAGAAGGTCCACAGGCCCAGTATTAAGTAAAAAAAAAAAAAACCTTGAGGGCCATAAATTTATGCTTTATATGATTAATACTGTCCCACTTTTAAAAAGAATTCTGGGAAACATGCTCCCATCTTCTAGGAAATGGGGGGGAGGGACTTTATAAAGAGATCAACACAAAAACATTAAATTACCTTTAAAATAAAGCTACAAATTGTTATTTTAACATGCAAAACATTTCAGGGAAGAATGCCACTCAACCCCCGTTCTTAATAAATGAAAATTGTCCATTGCATTTCCTTTATGGCATAAGTAAGTAAGTAAATAAACATTTTAAAAAGTACCATCATTCTGCTGAAAACATGTTAATGTAGACATTTTTAGGAGATGAGGAGGAGAGGGAGAATTGTAATTTTGGCATGCCCATCCTTGCTATCCTGGGCCAAGAAACATCCTTCAGTTATATTTCTTACAAGTTATAAAAATTTTTTAATGTTACAAGTCATATAAATTTTTTAATGTTAAATTTGTCACATTTCATTCTCAAATTTCAACCCAATAAATAAATAAATAAATAAATAAATATATAATACAGAAAACCTAGGGATTATCAAGGATACGAACATGTAAGAGAATCCTTCAAAATATTAAAATAATTGTTCAACTGCATGACAGAAGAGGTGACGTTCACACTGCAAGCACTATAAAAAACATCCAAGTTTTTTCATTGCAATTATTTTATTTTGCAATTTGTGTTTTCACAAGTGTATATGACAGAAAGAAATAATTTAGGAAAGAAATATTCACATTTAAACTTCCTATTCAAAACAATGCACCCTAATATAAATTACCTCTATTTATACTAGCAAAGGGAGAATAAAACCATCTTAGCATGTAAATATTGCAGCTGAATGATAATAATATATGCGTATGGCAGGTATAGCTATATGGCATACATTTCACACTGGTTAGTTATCTAGACTCAGTATCAAGCTGAAGGCAATGAATTACAGAGCAAATAAATCGCCAAAGTGCATGTGCATGTGTGTGTCAGCCAATAATAACATGCTTTTTAAAACATGCGGTAGCAAAGGCAAAGATAAGTGGGTTTCACATTTAGGACAGAACAGAAGGATTTCATGTCATATTAAAACATTTTCACCTGAAATCTATATAAATTAAAGCAACAGAATAATTAGAATGATTTTCAATTACCTAAATATTCTGCCCTGTTATAAAACAAACATAAACCTTGGCCTTCAAGAATTTGAACTTAATCCATTCAACTGATATGTGGTAGAAAGTTGTTGCAGAGATAAAAAAAAAAAAAAGAAAACTGGATGCAAACAAACCCAACCAGTTAGTAACGAAGGTTCATTTCACATGTTAAAGCCTGAACTGGGCAGACACATATTAGTGTACATAAGCATTTATAATATCAGTATGTGCCCTATTTCCTCTATATGAATATAGCCTATATTCATATAGAGGAAATAGGGCACATACTATTAGCGATTGAAAAAAATAATCTTATTACATCAACTATTTGCCCCAAATGCCCATCAGTTCAGAAAGTTAGTTATGTTCAAAACCCACAATTGCATGTGCACCATTTATCCTCTAAATGCAAATGGTAAGAGTAAAACCTCCATCAAACAACCAATTTCTTAAGATCTACCATTTGCCCTAAATGTCATTAGTTCACAGAGTATATATCCAGATCCCCGCATGTGCACCACCGACAGACCAACAAAATCCTCTTATTTCTTCTTACCTGGAAAGAATAAAATAAGCCAATCCAGAACAGATAAAGAAATTTAAAACATACTGAAGCTATCTAAATGAAACCCAAATACCAAAGAAACAAAAGCAAATCCCACAACAGTTTGAGAATATTGTTATATGTGGGTGGTGAGAAACATAAGGCTAAGAGTGAGGCGGGTATAGGTCATCATCAACAAAGGATAGCTGCTGCCCTCTGTTGAAGTAAAAAAGTGTCAAATCATGATGATGACAACAGCCTAAAATACTGTCACGTAACATTCAAAACAGTTTTATAATCATATATATTCTGTCATACTTAAATAATATACTATAAATTTTTTTTAAAATTGTAGATCATATCAACCACTAATCACCAGCACCTTAAATTGCATGAATGTTAGCTTTTAAGCTCTTAAGCAGCAAGTGTGCAAAATCATACAACACTGAACCATGAAGTTAGCTTGCAGTTGCTCCAAAACAACTGTGTAATTATTTCCTATCTTTTTCTACTTCACTCAGAAGAGATGGAGCAATTGCACAATGTCTCATGCCTGTTTTGAAATCATCAGAACCATATGCAGTAAATCATTTTAGAAGCACCAAAGCATGACACAACGATAACAGGAAGACCTGATATTTGATCTTCAAATCATCTAACAAGCAGGCTATATAGCCCTATTTAAAAGCAAAATCAATATAAAAGTTACCTCTATTTCTATCATATCCTTGAATCTTTTAAATCACAACAAAATAAGAATAAATGACACTTTGTATAATTACATACATATCAATATATTGATTCACAACATTTTGCAGATCTTCAACCAAAAACCATGCCTGTTTCTCAATGCTTCTTGTATTGTTAGAACATGTCAAGCAAAAGCTCAATTTGTGCATGAAAATGATAATGAAACACTGAAATAATAATGACATTAAAATTAACACATGTGGTATTACAAACAAACCACAGAAACACTCCCTAAAGACCAGTTTATGCTCTGATTATAATACAGTTTGCTAATAAATACAAAAATATGTTTATCACATGCTCACACGTATTCCCCAGGCTCTACTTACATGCAGTTAAGTTGGTGCAGAATGTAGCCAATACAAAAATAGAATCTTTATAATAAATAAGATACACAAAATATTCCCAATAGTAAGTTTGCATGCATCCAATAAATATCCATGTGGCCTTACTCCAAAAGGAAATCAAACATGAGATGGTTGAAACTAAGAATTTTTCGCAGTTGGCATAACACCCGACAGACTGTCAAACAGGTGCATAGTAAAATCCATTTTAAACTACAGGAGCTTGAAGAAAATATCACTACACATTTTCAGCGTTAGTTATTGGGTTATTCTGCTGCATGCCATGCACATTGGTACGTGGGGAGATTGGTATACTGCTGGTATTGTATTGCTCTTGACTTTGCTCATTACCTTCTGAGGTAGATACTGTTTCAGTCTTCTTCTTCTTTTCTCTAAATGTGATGTACGTGTAGAAAACACTTCCTGCACAGCTGGAAACAGGAATTTAATGTCATCATAATCATCAAATTTAACCCCATTTGCATTTTAATGTAAGAAGTCCAAAAAGTGGCTACAAAAATCACCAGTCAAATACAACGTACTATTTTTTGCATGGTTTAAGAAATATAAACTCCCATTTTTATTATTTATTACTCGCAAGCATTCTTTTTTAGTCATATGCAATTAATATATAAATGCTGAATCTTATTTTTTTGATAAAATGTAAAGCACAAAAACAACCTCTGGTCCAGGATTAAGATATTAGTAGAAGTGGATACAAATTAGGCATTTTATCAAAGAATCAGTTTTTATTGTAGATTGAAACACGAGCCCCACTACCAACCTTATATTTAATCCAGTGAAGTTTGTTATACTAAAGATATAGTCTCCTCCTATTATCATCCCCAAGTAGGTCACCAATAAATTCTGGAATACAACATTAATACAGTTTCATCTACACAGTCCCAAATCCATGTTTTGACATTACACACTACATGTGATAAAATCAGATTTATGGATTTTAATATTGGATTAAAGTCATAAAAAATCATAGATGTCAAGCAGTACTTTCTGATATGCATAAGCACACACATTCAAAGCCTATGCCTTGTCATACTACGAAATATTTTATGAAAGATATGGTGACAGATATTTGAAAGCAACATATTAATGCATTTTTCATGGATATGTTAACAGAAGCCCACTCACCTTTAAAACCCCAACAATGGTTGTTGTTAAAGCAGAATTATAATGTGTGCACATTACAACAGAATACATAAGGACAAAGCCCATCAAACAGGACAAGGTGAACTGTAACAGGAACCAGGCATTTCCCCATCCCTCAAAGTTTGTTGCCTGCAAAAATAATGTACAGATCCATATCAGAACACTATTATCAGAATGTTTTGTTAAAATATTACCTGCCATTTAAAACTGAGAAAAATACAATGGTTCCTAGTCACTATGGTTCCTAGTCACCAAACTTTATTCAAAATGTACCTGAAGTCTCATTTACTCAAGTAACTACATCTTAATCAGAGCTTTAAATACAATGCACTATGAATTATCTTTCCATCTCATTTATATGCATCACAATGTCGATGCATCCATTACCTTTTGTATATCTCCTGTATAGGCACAAATTAAAGTTGCTGGTAACAGCATAAATAATGCATTGTAGTATAATATACCATACTGGCCCAATTCCTGCAATATAAGTATTCCCATGAAATACTTAGGGGCATACAAAATAACAATGGTAATAAAAATAATAAAATTTTAAAACATTAATAAAAATAGAATTATTATCAAACAATTCCAAGTCCATTGTCCTTTAAAAAAAAGCAGGAATCAGAGTTTAAATAGCAATAACCTGCCTTTGCTATAAGGCAACACTTTAAGAGACACAAATTTGTCAACTTTATCAATCTTATTTATGACAATAATCTTCATCACTCACTTTTGACTCGAGCTTTTTTTTTGTTGTTACCCCATTCCCAGCCGTGGTTATGTCATTCAGCAGAAGAAAGGTATAACCCCAGAAGTTGAAGGCAAGATCACCACTGCAAAAGAAAATGAAAAATGGAACCACATAAAAAGTGTGATAAATAAACAACAGTTTAAATGTGCTATTTATTTGTTATGCATAATCTTCTTTTTTTACTTATGTGTGAGTGTTTGTGTATGCTGCTGTGCCTGCATGCCCTTGTAGGTACAAAGAACTGCTGTACTGTGAGAATAAGGGTTTGTTTTTTTGTTTTTTTTTTTTGGTGTAAAAAAAGGCAGATATCTAAGCATTTTAGGAAACTTCAACTGTCACAGCATGTATTGACTGTGAATGGAAACCCTTCTGAATAAACTTTTAATTACAATTACAATAACCAGTTTCTATTAATTTTACAAACATGCAATTTTCCAGTGAAGCACACTGTGATGTAAAGTAAAATATGTATACATACCTTGCTGCCACGATTGCACCAAATATCATACAGAATACTGAGAATTGCACCTTATAAGAGGCTTTCACCCTGCAGATGATAAAACATGGGCAATATGTGCACAAGAAGTAAACTGAAGGTGTCTTAACTGTCAGCTTAAAGCACTGTAGTTCAAGTTAAACAGAGCATCCCTGACGCAATACACCATTTAAAAATTATTCTGTTAAAATTTCATCTCTGACTAATATCCATTATCTTTCATTAATTTATTAGAATTCTAAATGTGGAATAAAAGCCTGCAGGTTGATTCTAAAATACACATAAATTAATAAGGCTTGTACACTCCAGCATAGTAGATTTAAAATAAATGCTAAATACACCTATTTTTGGTGAAAGTAAGTGTTAACTATTTAAATAATTTTGCCAAATTTCAGATTTGGCCCAATAATTTTAAGGTGTCAACAATTTATCATTTAAGTATAAGCCTCAATTATATTCTAGTTTCTTTTGCATGTGTGTAGCAGACTGAGTAAAACTCACCCTAGGATATAGTACTCTAATATCATTGTCATTAATATGGAAAATCTCCTCAGCACTGTAAACATAGGCAAGCTGCAACAACATTTCAATGTACTTGAATAATCAGATTATTCAAATATCAAACAAGCAAATGAAAATAAATATGTAACCCCGTATAAACAGCAGGGGCTACTCAATCTTTTATAATTTTATTTTTACAAACAGCTGTTCCTAAATTAACATGAACATCTATTTTGGTTAATGGCTACATTCTAATGTTTAAATTTTTTTTTTAATTCATATAGTTTGACTCGTTTCCATTAAAAATGTCATACTTGAGCTTTTTGGTTCCACCAAGACCAAATATGAGATTGCCAAGGTAAAACAGTGGCAGAGGAAATATCTGAAAAAGAAGCAATACACATGACATCTTTCATGTTGGTATTCAATACAAGCAAAAATACATTAGTTTTTTTACTTTGGTACATTTGTTTCAATTCAGTTTTTTCCTCATCAAGATATTTAAAAATAATTGATACTTTAAAAGACTAAAACGTGTTTTATTCAGTATTTGAACCACAGCAACATATTTAGCACATTTGTGAAAACAAATATCTTTTAAATAACAATTATTTAAAACTGTTCCATCTACATGGGCCTGGCCATACATATTTATAAGTTCTCATGTTCTCTAAATAAAATTTACTAGACTGCATAAAAAATGGCTGAGACTTTTATTACCTTTTTTATCACATCTGGTCTTAAATCTGGGTAGTTAACAATATGTAAACATTTGCCTATAAATAATACAATTACAGTGGCAAGCATCTGGAAAAAAAGAAGTAATTTATTCATACAAAACAAACCAATATTTATAATCAGCATTGAATTACATCACATAAATAATTTTTATGGAGAAAAAGAGAAAATTTGGTTATCCATACACAACAAACCAATGTTTATAATCAGTATTATAGTTTTTATACATACCGCAAAGTTAAAGCCACATTTAATATATTAAGCAATGAATGAATGCAGAGGTGTTTCTCATGCAAGACATGTACACAGAATATGCCTGAGTGACCAGAGGTCAGGACTTCAATATGCAGGAAACCAGATTTTAACTGTTACTGACACAATGTTCTTACCCAAACCTTTATAAAACAGTTGAAGTCAACATGTCACTATGTGGAGTTGCTTTTTATGCTTTAATATAGAGAGTGCAGAAATCTATAGGCTGTTTTAAGAGATGACAATTCTTTATTTTGGTGGGAAAAGTGCCATAAAGCCGATTTTCCTGGGGTTGATTGTCAATTTACCCATACTTTCCAATGGTTAATGAATCCATTCCAACATTCAAAGTTAGTCTTTTTTAAGTGTAGTTTTTGTTATAATCTCTTAAAAGAGATTATCACAAAGGGTAGCTATGCATAAATGTTCACTTGGTCTGATGGCAAGCACAGATTTCACAGTAATTGCGATCACTGCCATTAATTATAAATATTTCTGTGTTGTTTACAATGTATTTATTGTGGAATATTGAATCTCATATGAAGAGCTCTTATAATCCTTTTAAGTTCATGGAAACCCACTTAAAAGTTTGCCACATAATCCTCTACTGGATACTGAATAGATTTTCTGCAGGAATTACACAACAAGCATTCATTACACAAGTGGGTCGGCCAAATTTTATCCATGGATCTGTTTGTACACTTTTGTGAATGAGGCCTTTATTTATTTATTTTTGATGTATTGCTACAGTCCAAGGATCATAAGATCCTAGATTTCACTGATCCAAAAATTATGAAAANTTGGTGTAAAAAAAGGCAGATATCTAAGCATTTTAGGAAACTTCAACTGTCACAGCTTGTATTGACTGTGAATGGAAACCCTTCTGAATAAACTTTTAATTACAATTACAATAACCAGTTTCTATTAATTTTACAAACATGCAATTTTCCAGTGAAGCACACTGTGATGTAAAGTAAAATATGTATACATACCTTGCTGCCACGATTGCACCAAATATCATACAGAATACTGAGAATTGCACCTTATAAGAGGCTTTCACCCTGCAGATGATAAAACATAGGCAATATGTGCACAAGAAGTAAACTGAAGGTGTCTTAACTGTCAGCTTAAAGCACTGTATTTCAAGTTAAACAGAGCATCCCTGATGCAATACACCATTTAAAAATTATTCTGTTAAAATTTCATCTCTGACTAATATCCATTATCTTTCATTTATTTATTAGAATTCTAAATGTGGAATAAAAGCCTGCAGGTTGATTCTAAAATACACATAAATTAATAAGGCTTGTACACTCCAGCATAGTAGATTTAAAATAAATGCTAAATACACCTATTTTTGGTGAAAGTAAGTGTTAACTATTTAAATAATTTTGCCAAATTTCAGATTTGGCCCAATAATTTTAAGGTGTCAACAATTTATCATTTAAGTATAAGCCTCAATTATATTCTAGTTTCTTTTGCATGTGTGTAGCAGACTGAGTAAAACTCACCCTAGGATATAGTACTCTAATATCATTGTCATTAATATGGAAAATCTCCTCAGCACTGTAAACATAGGCAAGCTGCAACAACATTTCAATGTACTTGAATAATCAGATTATTCAAATATCAAATAAGCAAATGAGAATATGTAACCCTGTATAAACAGCAGGGGCTACTCAATCTTTTATATATATAATTTTATTTTTACAAACAGCTGTTCCTAAATTAACATGAACATTTATTGTGGTTAATGGCTACATTCTTATATTTTAAAAAGTTTTTTTTTAATTTATATAGTTTGACTCGTTTCCATTAAAAATGTCATACTTGAGCTTTTTGGTTCCACCAAGACCAAATATGAGATTGCCAAGGTAGAACAGCGGCAGAGGAAATATCTGAAAAAGAAGCAATACGCATGACATCTTTCATGTTGGTATTCAATACAAGCAAAAATACATTAGTTTTTTTACCTTGATACATTTGTTTCAATTCAGTTTTTTCCTCATCAAGATATTTAAAAAGAACTGACACTTTAAAAAACTAAAACATGTTTTATTCAGTATTTGAACCACAGCAATATATTTAGCACATTTGTGAAAATAAATATCTTTTAAATAACAATTATTTAAAACTGTTCCATCTACATGGGCCTGGTCGTACATATTTATAAGTTCTCATGTTATCTAAATAAAATTTACTAGACTGCATAAAAAATGGCTGAGACTTTTATTACCTTTTTTATCACATCTGGTCTTAAATCTGGGTAGTTAACAATATGTAAGCATTTGCCTATAAATAATACAATTACAGTGGCAAGCATCTGGAAAAAAGAAGTAATTTATTCATACAAAACAAACCAATATTTATAATCAGCATTGAATTACATCACATAAATAATTTTTATGGAGAAAAAGAGAAAATTTGGTTATCCATACACAACAAACCAATGTTTATAATCAGTATTATAGTTTTGATACATACCACAAAGTTAAAGCCACGTTTAATATATTAAGCAATGAATGAATGCAGAGGTGTTTCTCATGCAAGACATGTACACAGAATATGCCTGAGTGACGAGAGGTCAGGACTTCAATATGCAGGAAACCAGATTTTAACTGTTACTGACACAATGTTCTTACCCAAACCTTTATAAAACAGTTGAAGTCAACATGTCACTATGTGGAGTTACTTTTTATGCTTTAATATAGAGAGTGCAGAAATCTATAGGCTGTTTTAAGAGATGACAATTCTTTATTTTGGTGGGAAAAGTGCCATACAGCAGATATTCCTGGGTTTGATTGTCAATTTACCCATACTTTCCAATGGTTAATGAATCCATTCTAACATTGAAAGTTAGTCTTTTTTTAGTGTAATTTCTGTTATAAGCTCTTCAGAGATTATTACAGGGGGAAGCGCATGTATAAAGGTCCACTTGGTCTGATGGCAAGCACAGATTTCACAGTAATTGCGATAACCGCCATTAATTATATTTTTATGTGTTGTTTACAATGTATTTATTGTGGAATTTTGAATCTAATATGACAAGTTGTTATCCTAGTAAGTTCATGGAGACCTACTTAAAAACATGACATATAATCCTCAGATCCATGGATCTGTTGTGAATGCTGCCTGTACTTATTTTTGATATATTGCTACAGTCCAAGGATCATAAGATCCTAGATTTCACCAATCCTAAAATTATGAAAAATTTACTAAGATATAAAAAAAAAAAATTGTTACAAAGTTCATAAGTCATGGTTTGAAATTTTGAAAATTATGACAGAACTTCCTTGGTGGACACAATTCCTTTTCTCTGTAATTGCCCTTTAAGTTAAGGCCAATGACCAAAAATTAACAATTCACACCAATAAATCACTAATTCACAATTTATTCTTTTATAAAGCAATGGAGGGCATATCATGAAATCGTCGCGCCTATTATTTGTAGAAAGAAAGCTATTTAATGGAGTGCTGATAGTGTTATCCTTCGCAATAACTCATGGGTGACCACACAATGTCAGTGTTGCAGGGACACACTAGCTTTCAGTAGTTCAGTCACTTCTTACATCTCTACTTTAAAAAGCAACCACGAAAAAGCAAAATAATTGTTCTTTTATAATTACAAAGGCTTAGAAAGGGAAACCTGGCTTCAATGGGAAGCATACAGGCTTTTAGTAAATCAAGCTCAAACTGCATGGCTGGCTATGTGAAATCAACAACAGCACAGAAAACTTCACCTCTGAAAAGATGACACTAACAATATAGATGCAGCACAAAGATAACAATGGACTACTGTGTCTGAGTCCTTATCAGGGCAATTAGCTTACCTGTCCCAGTCCTAAGAACTGGAAAGATGGAAACCTAAAATATGAAAAGACACACTTGTTAAAACAGATTGTTTCGAACTGAACTATTTCTCTCTGATTTTTTTAATGCATCTGCATTTTAAGAGACCCAAATTATGTGTCAACTTGATTTGTTTTTGTTTGCCAAGTGGACACGACAGGGGCACTTAAAATAAACAGCACAAATTCAAGTAAGCTTTGCAATAAAAACCAAATGCTTGGATATTAATATAGTATGTATGTATGTATGTATGTATGTATGTACGTGTATACACACCATATTTTCGTTTTTACTCTGGAAGCTTGTTTGAACTGTTTAGCAGCTGCTGCTGGATTCCACTGATTCTACTTCCATGAACTTCCAAGCTTTACATTTGGTTTCCGACTCATACAATTCATTTACTGTGTATTTTCACGCTTGAGGTTGTTACATATTAGAGTCGACTTACTTGTACGTTGTGAGGACTACCTTGTTGATCACAATGATCATAAAAGACGCGAATCCATAGAACAGTGCCGATAGAATTCGGTACATAAACGGCGGAGCTCCGTCGGCATGTTCGCCAGATCCCGCCATGACACCAGCATGGCACAGTAAACAGAGAGCGGTCACGTGGCGCAGTGACGTTGCATGGGAATTCCCTTCCTTTTTTCAGCTGGATAAACGCGCCAGCTAAGTCAAAATATTAATCAGTTGAGGGGGAGGATGTATCTCGTATTTTTGAGAATTTACATTATATCAATTCCTCCGTAACAGTATTTCCACCCTTTCTACAAGAGACTGTATAAGTGTATATATTTCACGGACATAAACATCATCTTCGTGTTTCCACCTTTCCCAAAGAAAAACTTAAATTTTGTCAATTTTCCTTTGCAAACTCTACAAGAAAACGTAATTTTTAATAGTGCAAAAATGTCTTTAATTATGCTGACATCTACAGGATACAATTATAAATTGGTTTACTGCATGATGCACTTAGTTTTTCACTTATTAAAGGCAAAATATTTACAACTGAAATGGATTATACTGATAATCATGATGCCCAGAAAAATTGTAATATTGTCTTTTGGAAAGAAAGGTGAAAAGTATGAAGAATCACCAAGCAGTACAACATGTGCTAGTACTACTTCATATAGAATAAAGCATCCAAATGAAAATTTAATAAAATATGTTGATTGCCTTATATAAACGATTTATTCCCTCAATATATATATTTAGTTAACATATCTGTCACAGAAAAAATATATTTGTTTTGGATCCTCTTTAAATTTAAAGCAATTACAGTATAATATGCAAACATGTTAGTCACACAGTTACTCTCAATGTTCATAAATTGCGAAAAATGAAGTCACAGCTTAACAGGCAAAATATTATTAGTAATAAAGTATTAGAAACGGCAATTTCAAGTTTTTATTGTTATGCTGAACTTTGTGTTCAAACATGGTGTAACACACAATTCTTCATTGCATACTTCCACTCTTACGTAATGATTTATGTTGTGATTTTTAAGGCTAATAACAGATCAATTCACATAAAATACTACAGCTGCACATAAAACAAATGTAATGCTGCCAACTCCAGATGGTCACTTGAACATCAATACATCATAAAAATACTCTTTCACAATTCTTCCTTTTAACTGCCACATTTCTTTTGTTTGCCTGTTTTTTGTATTTTTTTTTTTTTTTACTGAAACATAATTGTCATACATTGTACATAACATTCATACTCATCAATACTGCCCAGCAGTCTGTTCTGATATGGCCTGTAGCATGCTAAAACACATCTACAACCAAAATCCTAATGTAACCATACTTTACCACTACCTTTAATAAATTATCCAAAATATCAGCTGGCATGAAGCACAAACACAACATCAAGAATGTCTGTATGCTCAGATCTTAACATCCTTTGGTCTAACTTTTAAATTTACGTGAATTTTAATAAATTTAATAAAAAAGCTATTTTTTATTAACCCTTTTTGCCACGAAAATTATGCAGGTGCAAATTTAATTTCAAAGAAGGACCACCCACAACCTGTAGAATAACAATGACAAGCTTGAACACTGATCGGTTTTTGAACAAGGTCAAAAAGATCCCCATCCTTTCCAAATAAAGTCCATTCTTTCAGTACAACTTAATTGTCAAGGGCACGAATGGCACAAAAATGAGAAAAACTCCAAAGGAACAGGATAAAAATACTATTAAAAATAAGTCTCATTAAATGGTAAAATTGTAATCTAATGGTGAAAAATTAAAACTTTCAGTAGAAAAACATTCACAGATGTACAATTCAAACATTCTGTTTCATCTACATCCTGCAATATTGCACATGAAAAAAAAAAACACATGGGAACTTTTTTTTCTCATCAAAATACACTTAAATTTTGTGAATGATTTTGTTCATCTCAGTCTTCAAGATAAAGACAAAAACTTATTTGGTTAAGTTTTAAATAAATGGTTAAAGAGATGAATGTGGCATTGAAAAAAGATCGAAATTTCTTTCAATTTAGTATTTTGTTACAATAATTTGCCCCTCATGTTTCTCTCCTTTAAATGATAATTTTAACATCATGCTTCTATTTTAAAAACTCAAATGAAAATGAGCTTATCTGAGCATCTGATCTGTCCTTCTCCCTCACTATTTAGCAAAAGATGAAGATTAACAGCAAACTTGATTAACAAGTACAAATCAAAAAACAATGTTGAAAGGAGTTTTGTCCTTATTCACTTGATTCATATTATGAAGTTTACAGCATAATTGCACCAGCTTTAGTCTTGAATGATGCAGAAACCATTTAAAAAAATTATTCCATAACCTGCCAGAGGGATTAAACCATACCATACAAGTTATTAATCTACCTTGTACATACAGTGTTAAGGATTTTATCAAATTAAGTTGAAGTCCCATACCTTTTCTTTTCTTTTCTTTTTTCTCTAAAAGAGAGGGGATAACTAGACCCTTTGAGCAAGTTATGATTGCTTTGTCAATTATTTTAACAATCTGTGGTGGCAATAGTTAATACTTAAAAAGTATCTCAAATACTCATTGTTTCTCATTATTTCAGTCAATCACTCTAAGACCAAATTTTTCCAGGTCTATACTTAAAAGATTCTTAAAGTATTTTAAGCCACATAAGCAGAAGCAGGTAAGTAATGTAGGCTTTCCATAATTTCATCACAAGTTTCATTTTAATATCTGAAGAATAACTAACAAAATCAAAAAGCCAACAATCTACAAATATGCCAAGTTTCAAATGGTGCTATAACAACAGCAGATTTACAACCATTGGACTGGCACTAACAATAAACATGTAAGATTCAGCTGTAAGTATTACCCTTTATGGTCCCATAAGGTATAACAAGATTTTTACATACAAGGTTATACATAAATATTTCATATTTAACATCAGAATTTTGTTATTCTGTTTATAACTTCAGAATAACATGGACTAGCAAAACCCTGTAATATTTTATTGACCAATTTGACACAGTACACAGTGTTTGGTCAAATACGTAATGTTGTCATGTTAACTGGCATACTGATAATGCTATAAACATGATATTACAATATCACACACACTGCACACTTATGCACATGGACTTGTTCTACAGTGTTCCTGTGTCTTGTCATGGGCTCAGCATTCTCATCATTCCTCAGGGCTGGCACCTGTAAACTGGCCCGCCTATTCCCCACATAGTACTCTTGTATTAACGGAGGCTCGGGCGTTAGACTGAAGTGAGATTCTGACCCCACAGTGCTCTGAGAGTTATGAGACTTGTCCGAGTTGGTTTTGACTGAGGATGCTCGCACCTTGGGTAGTACAGGTGTGCTAAACCTGGACACCTGCTGCATGATCTCACTGTACCTGTCCTCCAGGTCGGCATGGACACCTGAGCCGCCATGACCACCCACCTCTGGAAACGGAAGGGTGATTTATTGCATCAATACTGGAGAGACTTTATCAGTAAAGTAATTTATTGTTCTTTAATATCACCCTTGCTTTGAATACATATCATTATATCATCTATGTTCTTCATATACAAAAATCACTTACTGCTGAAATATTACTATGCTAAACTATTTTTTATTTATTTTAAGAAATTCAATTTAAAACATTATTGCAGGCATTATGAATGCTCTTCAATGAAGGCAAAAATCAATAAAGTCATGCCTGCACTGGTAATCTCTATCAAATGTTCTGCATGAAAAAGAAATTGAAAAATCCAAAAATAAAAAAATTACCCTTCATGTTGATGTAGACTAGCTGTGAGAACATGAGTGCCATTCCTCCCGGAGGAGGCCAGGGCACCTTGTCAAACATGACAGGAATGATGGGTTTCCTGAGCACGTCTCCCAGACTTAGCTCCCTGTTACACAGGTGGGACACAATGTACTTGGGTGTAACACAGGCAATTATTACCTGGGGAAAAGAAAACATTGGAATCAATTGAATTCTTAACTCAGTGTCATGTTGGTACAAAGTACCTGAGAAAAAACAATTGTACATGCATGGAACTAGACATGCTTCAGTAACCAAATGCATTTACATTTTTTATCTGAGGTGGTAACTAAGTGAAAATGTTATACGTATAAACTTTTAACTGCTATGCTATACATTATCATATGTCAAATTTGCATATAAAAAATTGCTTTAAAATGAAAAGACTGCTATAATCTCCTCTCCATATATTATACAATGTAAACACTGTACACCAAAAAACATGAAATACAAAAGCATACTTTGGCACTTCTGATTCCTTCATCAATCTTGGCATTGAGTTGGTCACCACCTCCCATCTGACCAATGTCCATCCAGCAATGATAGCCACTCTTCTCCAACCTGTCCCTCATCAGTTTCACCTCGTCCTGGATGTCCCACTGGTAGCTGATAAATATCTGCGGTGGGTCCACATCTGCCTCTGCAATAGCATATTCACTTACATTTATATAACATTACAATGGCCAAGTTTCATATTATAAAACAGACACCGCGACTGAAGCTCCTTCTCCTTATTTATAATTATGATTAATATACTGGGACAAAATATTTAAATTATTATAATAGTAAGAGTGGCTGTATCTTAAACACATTCATATGTATGTGTGTACATAAGGGGATACAAGTTTGTGTCCATGTATAAGTGTGCCCATGCTACACACACACACACACACACACACACACACACACACACACATGCAGAGAGAGAGAGAGAGAGAGAGAGAGAGAGAGAGCGAGTTCTCACCTTGCCCTTTCAATATAATGTCCACCACATCATCACAGTGCATCTGTTCCAGGTAAGTGACCAGCATGTCAACAGATAGGGCTGTGTTCCCACTGCTTATGATCCAGTCAGTCAGCAGGGAAAGGGCAGGGTTCAAGTCATTGTTGAACATTTCTATCTTGTTCTTCTTGTAACCTGACAAAAAACAAATTCATGGCTATAATATAAGTACGGTTAAACATTAAAGAGTAACTGGATAAGGCCCATACATAATTTCTGTAATTAATAACTAGCAGCTGCTGTCATTTCTTGATTTTCTTCAGGTTGTTTCCAGATATTATACAGAGAATATAATATATAAATAGAGATCAAATAACTGTATCCATACCTAATCTTTTAGCCAAGGCAGTCCAGTCTCTTCCCTCTGATCCTCCATTGAGCAATTTTGCAGCACCTTTGACCCATGAGGGCAGCTCACTTCCCTTCTGCACCTCTAGGTTGTGGATATAAGTCAGACCCCCTTCCTCTGTGATACTCTCTGGGAGGATAGGCCCTTCTTTCACTGCAATAAATAGTGGAGCAATATGAATCAGAGAAAATTATGATCAGATGTGTTGTGCATTAAGAATGAAACAACTTTTTCTACAAATAAAAGGTAATACTGAAAATGTTGTAAACTGCAAATAATTTGATGTGTTTCATGTCTACCAAAATAGCCTCATTTGCCGAGAAAGAGACTATGTACTCTTGGAGCAAAATGAAACCTACGCAATGTACTTTCTTTCTTTCTTTCTTTCTTTAGCATCATTTGTATTAATTGTTATCATTATATCAAATTGGCTTGCATTAAATACCAATGTGGCCTTGTGGAATACATAACAATATCCATCATTCCCACAAAGATTTACTCTCATTGCATTCCATTACTTTGTTTATCAGCTTCATGTAGATTCATTTCTATATGTTAAAAGCCACAAGATGAGCACTAATATTACAAGGATTCATGCAAGATCATTCCTCAATGGAGAACCTATTAGAAAGCTGATCAATAATTAGAGGGAATAATAGATGTCAGCTTCTTCTTTGAAAATAACCTTGAGTTTCAGAGCTAATGAGAATCATTTTGTAAATTCCCAAATATTTCTGCTAACAAGAACAGATCTTAAATAAAACTGATGTTATCAACTATCTGCTGCTCATAGCAACAACTGTATATAATTTACAGTAGCTTTATGTACATTGTATTAATAACAGATACCATGCTTTAGGCTTACATAAAGGAAGTATTGCAAACAGCAGTCAACTCAACATATGGACAGGTTTTTTGAGATCTTGGTTTTATGAGATAGCAGGTAGCATATTAAAATTATTCACTCAGGTAATTTGACAGATTTGTTTATACAAGTGAAACAATTTATATGAGAATAACAACACATTTTGCCCAACCATAAATTTTTTTACTTGACCATCACAGGTGTTATGGCTGGGTTATATTCAATACATGGGCAATGGGACAAATAATTATATAAAAACTTACAATTGAATGACCCAGAAAACAATGCATTTGCTATTGGTTTTGTAAACTTAAATAAACTAGCCATGGTAATAGTCAGATGTTAGAGGCAAATAACTAGTTCTTGTCCAGTTACCAAGATCGTCTGAAGCCCAAGGTTCTGAAGAGAAGATTAACTGAAAGCTTACCAATGCGTGTTGGACTAGGAAACCACTTTCTGTATTGATTAGTTTTGATTCTGCGATGATCACAGCACACAATCTAAAACAAAAGAGAAATCAGTCCATTATCTGCAGCTGTCAGACGTCATTTGTGAACGCTTAAATAAACTGAATCTTACAAAATGCATGTGAGGCTTCAAATTTACTGATATCAACAGGATATGATCAACTATTCTTTGAAAAAGTCATGCAACAAGTTTCTTTTAATTGATTCAGACAATCAAAAATTTATACACTGCACCCTCAAATATGTCCTCTAAATTTTTTTGCTTCTATACCATCAGTAATCATTGTCATGTAAATATTTTGATAACGTGTCAAGTAATAATGTTATGTATACATAAGCATATTACAAAATTCATAATGCTCTTAACAACAAACACATTTTCAGGTGTGACAGAGTAACTAATAACATTGGGTGTGACCCAGAAAGCCAACATACATAAAACTTAAGAGTAAAGAGATTTTGTGTTAATGATGTTACTTAAATGTGAATAACACCTGTAAATAAAGACTTTCATAGGCATGATGAGTAGAATAAACTTACTAAAGTTGTATGGGTGGACAACTGAAATGTAGCTTTGCTTTGAGTGTTAATGTGCTTACTTTATTGGACAGGCACTCATCCAGGTTTAGAAAGTGTTGCACTTTCTGTTTCTTTTCGCAGTGACATTCTACTACTGCTTTGTATGAAATTCTTTTCATCCACATTTCCCGAAGGTCTGATAATGAGGAGTCCAGAAAATTCCGAACCTAAAAGAAATGAAAAGTCTTAAATTATCTTTCATTTAACTCTCAACTACAAAACAATTTTTAAGTAGCACATTCCCAATGAAAAACATCTGATCAACATCTTTAAACTTCAACCTGTTAAAAACATTGATTATCAAACTGGACCAGCCTTTTAATCCTGAAGATACTAAGCACCATGTGTTACCTTGGCTGTAGCTGTGATATCTGGTGCAGGAAGTGCCTTTTCTCCCTGTGTTCCAAGTGAAGACACATCTGAATCTTCCAGCTCTGCCACTCTCAGAACACAAACCTGCAACATATTCCGTTTGTTACAATTTTTGGATTTACCAGAAAAACAAGTATTGTCATACATATCCTAAAAACTTTGGTAGCTTCTCAAAAACATTTGTCTTAATGAAAAAAGAAAAAATTTAAAAATTAAATGAAAGTGAATCATATTTAAACCCGTGTTACATAGTAGAAAGAGCTGTAACCACACAGTAATGAAAGTGAAATTTTCCAAAATCATTCCATCAATCTAATCCACAATGATAAATTGTATCAATATACATTTGCTCTTCATGGAAAACCTAAGTTGTACACTATCAAGAAAAGCAGGTGACAACAGATTCTGTACCTTTATCCTTGCCACCAGCATGGGTTCCATCTCCAGTAGGAAGTCATGCTCACTGTCTAGATAGAAGCGGGCCTTCCTGTAATACAGCTTGGGCATGATTCCTCCACACTCCTGGCACCAGCGAGAGGCTCGCGTTAACAGACGGTGGAACAAACCGTCTGAAACAAAGAAAATTATTGTTTGATTGAAATAACAAGAAGGCAAGAAGAAATGTAGGGAAAACTTAATGTTACGCTGGTAAAAAGAAATAAATTAATCAAAGTGCACACCTTTTGGTTAACATAGCCAGCAAAATATATCTCTATGTACAACTGCTTGCAATTGGGAGCAAAAAAAATGTTATAGAAGCCAATCTTTTCAAAATGATCACTTTGTTAATTCATAGCAATATCATTCTAAAATATTTTTTATCTTAAACTCATGAACAATTCAAAACCAGAATGTGGATATGAAGATTCCAAAACATTCAGCTTACCAGGTAAAAATCCATTGAAATCTAGGTAGAACACAACATCTTTTTCTTTTACAGTGAAAAGATTGTCTGAGCCTATAGGACACTTTTTGAGTAATGAAGGCACGTAATATACTTCTGGAGGGTTTGTCGAATTTTCTTGGCTTTGCTGAAATATGAGAAAAGAATGATTAAAATTTACTGATGTGATAATACAGTTGCCTTCTTGCTTGGGAGTAAGTGAGTAAATTAAGATAATCCTGGGCACCTATATTATCATAAATGCCCCCCCCCCCCCCCCCCCCCCACCGGGTCAGATGGAGGCCATCTTCTTTGTCGTCTGGAAAATGGTCATATTTTCACAGACTAGACTGACAGGCACCTAATTTTTTCTGTCGGAAGATGGTCAAAAATGGAGGATGGATCCAAAAAGGTAATTTGGAAGTCTGTCAGAAAATACATAGCTGCACAACATGTTATAGATAAATTTCAAAATGGCAGGATACTCACATGTTTTGGAGGAAGACATGGGCAAATGAGGTCAAACTTTTCCATGAGTCCCAGTAAGGCAGGTTTCTGGTCCAGATAATCCTTCCACATGTGATCTATTAGTCTTCCTTCCAGCACTCCATCATGCTCTAGTCTGTTCCAGGAATCCACATACACGCCCCACTGAAACAGAGCAATGAAATATGTCTATACAAGACCTCTGTTACTTGGTCATATCCTTTTTTTTTTCAAAGAATTCACAACTTTCTGTACAACATACTGCAAATCAACTGTTTTTCAAAACAAAAAAATTCATCTACCTTAAACATAATTTATCACAAATTCTTTGGCAAATGTACAACAGAAGCAGCTCTCCTACCTGTTCCTTCTTCTCCACCACTGTGATGACCCTCTTGAACATATCAATGAGCCACTGTGGCTTCAGTATCACTGTGTTTCTCAGGGTGTTGTCCAGTGTGGCCATTTCACCGTAGTATATGATAACACCAAGATCATGGTGGAACTCCAGCACTGTCTTCAGCTCACTGTCACTGGTGATCCCTGCATCACTGGCCACCTCACGGATCTGTAATTATTGTTAGATTACTGTTATTTTGTCTTTTTAATTATGGTTGGCAATATTTTCATATGCTATAACGTGTTTCATAAAAATGTTTTTGTTTTTTTTTTTTGCAAACCAATTACATTGCATGTTATGACATGTACTAAATGAAAAGAAAATAAAGCATATATTCACTGACATATAAAACTGACTAGGAACCATATATTGTGTTCTAGTATTCCGATGCTATAAATCTAAGCTACAAAACTCCATATATCAAACAGACTCTAGCATAATGCTAATACCACTCTAAGCTAAATAAAACATTTTCTAAAGAGAAATAAAATGCTCCAGATACAAAGGTGCCCCTCCCCTCATCTCCATAACAACCTCATCAATCTTCTTCCATTTGATGAAACTTTTATCAATCAATTAACTGGTGCCAACTCTAACCTGCTCCAGAGTAACAAAATTGGTCCCCTGCTCCACCAACTTTTCCACCAGTTGTTCAAACTTCAGCCATTTGATTGGCATTTGTTCTCCCATGTAGGGCTCCCTACTGGCCACTTCTTCTATGTACTGTCTGAGCTGGATTAGCTGCTCATCCTTCTGCCCTTCAGGAAGGTTGTTCTCCACGGCAAATGTAAGATTCACAACATGTCTCTGGTATGATTTGTTCATGAGGATTTCACGTATTCTCTTGAACTTCTCCTCCACCTGTAATGAGCAGAAAACAGGAATTTTGAGTCAGTAAAAAGAGTTCATAGTGTAGTCCTTGTCACATTCTTTGCAATGTGCTTGATTCTAAAGAAGCGAAAAGCAAATAACAGGTTCCCGTGAAATAAATCACCCGGAAACACAAAACCCATCACTTACCTAGATGAAAAGCAGAGCCACACAATAAAGAACTAAGCAAATTAACCAGGATGGCATTTATCTGGAATCCATACATCTCCCTAACATACCTGAGGTCTAAATGTCATCATCTAGCATGTATTTCTCAAGACAACAGACTGAGAATATATTTTACATTCATTAATGATTATATCTGACTTTCATACCTCCTTCAGATTGTCAGTATTTAATTTTTTCAAGTTATCATCTTTCTAAACACTCTAAGCAAATTTTCCCTACGTTGTTGATGGCTCATTAACATCACATTTTTTTTTTTTTTTTTTTGCAAATCAATCATATTAAATTGCAGAGCATATAATTGATGAAAGCAAAATACCAATCATTATTTCATGAACAAATTACTAGTATATCAGATTTAAGCATGCAAACTTGACAAAAGGAAATATCAAAGTATATTTCATAAACCAATAATATTAATTAAAGGTATAAAAACTCTTCGTATGTGATCTATAATTCACAATAAAAACCTTGTGAATAACTCATAGAAATATAATATATTCTGTTTTACCACAAAAACAGCAGTTATAGCTATTATTCAGATATCTGAGCTTGTCTTTAGACCACGTGACCTCCATTGATGACTATACTCTGTTAAAATCTCTTAAGAGATTTTAACAAAAAAACAAACTTTTTAGAAAAAACCAGCAACTAACTTTGAAATTAAAAATGGATATATTAAGCATTGGTAAGTATGGGAAAATCGTTGTTTACTCCAGGAAAAATTCTTTTTTTGGCCGAAACGAAGAGTTATTATTGCTTTAAAGTACACAAACTTGATAAAAGGAAAACTGTTTTATCACAAAGCCTATATAAACAAGCCATGAAATAGTCACAAACATATCTGGTATAAAATGGAGCAATTAGAAGTTGACTTTTTTGCAATTAATGAACCATAAAACACAAGAGATAAATATGCATATTGGTACCACTAAATGTTTACAGTGATCAAATAACTGCCACAGCAGGACAATATTTAAAAACCATATCCTCACAGGCAATAGGTTTACAAAAATATACAATTTATTCTATTCTGTAAATGAACTCTGATTTAAAAGCTTCATTAGTGGCATTGTACCTTCATTGAATCTAAAAACCAACACCTTTTTATAGCAAATAGGATATAAGAAGCCATATATACTGACCAATTTTTGCCTCTCCTCTGGATTGTCACTTAGGCTATCTCGGTGGGTTCCTACTATAAGTATAGGTGGCGACAGCGTCATGTTATCCACACTGTTTCTGGTATTCTGGGCAGCATGGGCATGAATAGAACTCATCCAAAAGTCCATGTAGTCTAGATTAGACAGCTCATTTTCTGCACCCTGAGACTGAAAAAAATAATAACAAGCATTTAGATTATTTCTGTGCATCCTACACTTTCATTATACTAGTGCAATACAATAGATTTCAGTGAACAGTTGTTAGCAGCTGTGACCGCATGTAAATCAGAGATCAGGAAAATGAGAAAAACAAACTCATTACTATGTTGTTCACAGTAAATTCACAATGACTGAGTGACACTTCGAGCATTTTGTGTTAACCAAGGAAGCAATCATACTGACAGACAATTCTCACTCCAGGGTTCTTGAATAGCATTGCAGACAGATCAATATGAATATAAGGTCAGTAAACTTTGCTACACACCTGCTCTTCCTCTCCTTCTACAACCATTTTGGCAGGTGCATCCAGATCTAAACACAGGTTGAACACAATCACATACACTGCTCTTGAGGACAGAAAAACCTGGAAAGTACAAGTACCTCTTAGACTTCAGCAAGTAACCATTCTATAAATACATTTCATCATAAACACTTACGACAAAAAAAGAAACACTTTATCTTAATCTGTCTTGTAATGAAAAACACATTTGGAAAAAAATATTAAATCCCATTGACTAGAAATATCATTCTGGAATAAGCCTGAAACAATATCCTAACACTTACCTGATGCGTTGTGTAGTAAACAGCCTGACCAGCAAAGTCCCATATGTTGAGAATAATATTCTTGCCAGCAGTACTAGGGGTGTTTGCTGTAGGTGCTGTGGACTGGTTAGTTTGTTTCTCCTTCCACTTCTCCTGTACCAACTGTACCACTCTCTCTGGCATCTCCTTCAACAGCTCTTCCTGCAGGGAGAAGTCTCCTCCCCCTGTGCCTGGACTGTTGCCACTACTGGCAGGACCAGAGTTTTTACTTTTACGCTGTAAGAGATTTTCTGTCTTTAAACACATTTGCAGACTGCAATTTTTTTGCTTTATCTATACACCAAATATGTGGCTGTTCTATTCCTCCAATTTTTTTCACTTCAAGTTTACATAGCTAATGATCTTCCTCCTCAAAAAAACTTTATACCAAGTACAATGTTAATTTCACCCCTGAAAAATACTCAATCATCACAACATTCTTCTGAATCTATAAACTTCATCAGCTACACTAAACCTACTCTACAGACCCTCTATACTCCCTTGACCATCATAAGGTATAATACAAAATTCAGTGCACTCAGGACATACCCACACTTTGACATTCTGAATATTTATTTCATATTTACCCTTTCCCCTCTTGACTCTGGACGAAGCTTGTTGTTTCGTTTATTGTCTGATTGACCTGCTTTTTCATTACTGTCCTTTTCTCTTTGTTTTTTCTTGTACAACAGTTCTTGAACTATATTAGTTGCCAAGGCCTGGTAATATTCTTCTTCTAGATCTGAAAATAGATTTGCAAGATTTCACCTCTTTTCTCTNCACATTCATATGTATGTGTGAACATAAGGGGATACAAGTTTGTGTCCATGTATAAGTGTACCCATGCTACACACACACACACACACACACACACACACACACACACACACACGCAGAGAGAGAGAGAGAGAGTGAGCGAGTTCTCACCTTGCCCTTTCAATATAATGTCCACAACATCATCACAGTGCATCTGTTCCAGGTAAGTGACCAGCATGTCAACAGACAGGGCTGTGTTCCCACTGCTAATGATCCAGTCAGTCAGCAGGGAAAGGGCGGGGTTCAAGTCATTATTGAACATTTCTATCTTGTTCTTCTTGTAACCTGGCAAAAAATAAATCAATGGCTAAAATAAATGTACATTTTACATTTAACTGTACCTGGATAAGGCCCTACATAATTTCTGTAATTAATAACTAGCAGCTGCAGTCATTTCTTGACTTTCTTCAGGTTATTTCCAGATATTGTACAGAGAATATATAAACAGAGAGCAAATGACTATATCCAATACCTAATCTTTTAGCCAAGGCAGTCCAGTCTCTTCCCTCTGATCCTCCATTGAGCAATTTTGCAGCACCTTTGACCCATGAGGGCAGCTCGCTTCCCTTCTGCACCTCTAGGTTGTGGATATAAGTCAGACCCCCCTCCTCCGTGATACTCTCTGGAAGGATAGGCCCTTCTTTCACTGCAATAAATAGTGGAGCAATATTAATCAGATAAAATTATATTCAGATGTGTTGTGCATTAAGAATGAAACAACTTTTTCTACAAATAAAAGGTAATACTGAAAATGTTGTAAACTGCAAATAATTTGATGTGTTTCATGTCTACCAAAATAGCCTCATTTGCCGAGAAAGAGACTATGTACTCTTGGAGCAAAATGAAACCTAACACAATGTACTTTCTTTCTTTCTTTCTTTCTTTAGCATCATTTGTATTAATTGTTATCATTATATCAAATTGGCTTGCATTAAATACCAATGTGGCCTTGTGGAATACATAACAATATCCATCGTTCCCACAAAGATTTACCCTCATTGCATTCCATTACTTTGTTTATCAGCTTCATGTAGATTCATTTCTATATGTTAAAAGCCACAAGATGAGCACTAATATTACAAGGATTCATGCAAGATCATTCCTTAATGGAGAATCTATTAGAAAGCTGATCAATACTCAGAGGGAATAATAAATGTCAGCTTCTTCTTTGAAAATAACCTTGAGTTTCAGAGCTAATGAGAATCATTTTGTAAATTCCAAAATATTTCTGCTAACAAGAACAGATCTTAAATAAACTGATGGGCGCCCTGTTATCAACTATCTGCTGCTCATAGCAACAACTGTATATAATTTACAGTAGCTTTATGTACATTGTATTAATAACAGATACCATGCTTTAGGCTTACATAAAGGAAGTATTGCAAACAGCAGTCAACTCAACATATGGACAGGTTTTTTGAGATCTTGGTTTTATTTGAGATAGCAGGTAGCATATTAAAATTATTCACTCAGGTAATTTGACAGATTTGTTTATACAAGTGAAACAATTTATATGAGAATAACAACACATTTTGCCCAACCATAAATTTTTTTACTTGACCATCACAGGTGTTATGGCTGGGTTATATTCAATACATGGGCAATGGGACAAATAATTATATAAAAACTTACAATTGGATGACCCAGAAAACAATGCATTTGCTATTGGTTTTGTAAACTTAAATAAACTAGCCATGGTAATAGTCAGATGTTAGAGGCAAATAACTAGTTCTTGTCCAGTTACCAAGATCGTCTGAAGCCCAAGGTTCTGAAGAGAAGATTAACTGAAAGCTTACCAATGCGTGTTGGACTAGGAAACCACTTTCTGTATTGATTAGTTTTGATTCTGCGATGATCACAGCACACAATCTAAAACAAAAGAGAAATCAGTCCATTATCTGCAGCTGTCAGACGTCATTTGTGAACGCTTAAATAAACTGAATCTTATAAAATGCATGTGAGGCTTCAAATTTACTGATATCAACAGGATATGATCAACTATTCTTTGAAAAAGTCATGCAACAAGTTTCTTTTAATTGATTCAGACAATCAAAAATTTATACACTGCACCCTCAAATATGTCCTCTAAATGTTTTTGCTTCTATACCATCAGTAATCATTGTCATGTAAATATTTTGATAACGTGTCAAGTAATAATGTTATGTATACATAAGCATATTACAAACTTCATAATGCTCTTAACAACAAACACATTTTCAGGTGTGACAGAGTAACTAATAACATTGGGTGTGACCCAGAAAGCCAACATACATAAAACTTAAGAGTAAAGAGATTTTGTGTTAATGATGTTACTTAAATGAGAATAACACCTGTAAATAAAGAGTTTCATAGGCATGATGAGTAGAATAAACTTACTAAAGTTGTATGGGTGGGCAAATGAAATGTAGCTTTGTTTTGAGTGTTAATGTGCTTACTTTATTGGACAGGCACTCATCCAGGTTTAGAAAGTGTTGCACTTTCTGTTTCTTTTCGCAGTGACATTCTACTACTGCTTTGTATGAAATTCTTTTCATCCACATTTCCCTAAGGTCAGATAATGAGGAGTCCAGAAAATTCCGAACCTAAAAGAAATGAAAAGTCTTAAATTATCTTTCATTTAACTTTCAACTACAAAAAACTTTTTAAGTAGCATATTCCCAATGAAAAACATTCGATCAACATCTTTAAACTTCGTGCTGTTAAAAAACATTGATTATCAAACTGGACCAGCCTTTTGATCCTGAAGATACCAAGCTCTTACCTTGGCTGTAGCTGTGATATCTGGTGCAGGAAGTGCCTTTTCTCCCTGCGTTCCAAGTGAAGACACATCTGAATCTTCCAGCTCTGCCACTCTCAGAACACAAACCTGCAATATATTCTGTTTGTTATAATTTTTAGGATTTACCAGAAATACAAGTATTGTCATACATATCCTAAAAACTTTGGTAGCTTCTCAAAAACATTTGTCTTAATGAAAGAAGAAAAAATTAAAAAATTTAATGAAAGTGAATCATATTTAACCTCATGTTACATAGTAGAGCTGTAACCACACAGTAATGACAGTGAAAGTTTCCAAAATCATTCCATCAATCTAATGGACAATGATAAATCATATCCTTATACATTTGCTCTTCATGGAAGACCCTAGTTATATGCTATCAAGAAAAGCAGGTGACAACATATTCTGTACCTTTATCCTAGCCACGAGCATGGGTTCCATCTCCAGTATGAAGTCATGCTCACTGTCCAGATAAAAGCGGGCCTTCCTGTAGTATAACTTGGGCATGATTCCTCCACACTCCTGGCACCAGCGAGAGGCTCGCGTTAACAGACGGTGGAATAAACCGTCTGAAACAAAAATATCATTATTTCATCGTAAAAATATTTTAAGTCAAGAAGAAATATTGGAAAAATTTAAGGTTACATTGGTAAAAAGAAATAAATTTATCAAAGTGCACACCTTTGTTAACATAGCCAGCAAAATTTATCTCTATGCACAATTGCTTGTAACTGGGAGCAAAAAAATGCTATTTCTTAATTCATACTGTTTTTAGCCTTAGGTTAGTTGAAACAAACCTTTCCAAAATTATCACTTTGTCAATTCAAAGCAATATCATTCTCAAATATTTTTAATCTTAAACTCATCAACAAATCAAAACAAGAATGTGGGTATGAAGATTCCAAAACTTTCAGCTTACCAGGTAAAAACCCATTGAAATCTAGGTAGAACACAACATCTTTTTCTTTAACAATGAAAAGATTGTCTGAGCCTATAGGACACTTTTTGAGTAATGAAGGCACGTAATATACTTCTGGAGGGTTTGTCGAGTTTTCTTGGCTTTGCTGAAATATGAGAAAAGAATGATTAAAATTTACTGATGTGATAATACAGTTGCCTTCTCACTTGGGAGTAAGTTAGTAAATTAAGCTAATCCTAGGCACCTATATTATCATTAATGTCCCCCAGGGTTGGATGGAGGCTGTCTTCTTCACCGTCTTCTACACTGACAGGCACACAATTTTTCTGGTCGGAAGATGGTCAAAAATGGAGGATGGATCCACAAAGATAATTTGGAAGTCTGTCAGAAAATACATGGCTGCACAACATGTTATACACATAAATTTCAAAATGTCAGGATACTCACATGTTTTGGAGGAAGACATGGGCAAATGAGGTCAAACTTTTCCATGAGTCCCAGTAAGGCAGGTTTCTGGTCCAGATAATCCTTCCACATGTGATCTATTAGTCTTCCCTCCAGCACTCCATCATGCTCTAGTCTGTTCCAGGAATCCACATACACGCCCCACTGAAACAGAGCAATGAAATATGTCTATACAAGACCTCTGTTACTTGGTCATATCCTTTTTTTTCAAAGAATTCACAACTGTCTGTACCACACACTGCAAATCTATTGTTTTTCATCTCCCCTCAAAATTTATCACATATTCTTTGGCAAATATACAACAGAACCAGCTCTCCTACCTGTTCCTTCTTCTCCACCACTGTGATGACCCTCTTGAACATATCAATGAGCCACTGTGGCTTCAGTATCACTGTGTTTCTCAGGGTGTTGTCCAGTGTGGCCATTTCACCGTAGTATATGATAACACCAAGATCATGGTGGAACTCCAGCACTGTCTTCAGCTCACTGTCACTGGTGATCCCTGCATCACTGGCCACCTCACGGATCTGTAATTATTGTTAGATTACTGTTATTTTGTCTTTTTAATTATGGTTGGCAATATTTTCATATGCTATAACGTGTTTCATAAAAAGGTTTTTTTTTTTTTTTGCAAACCAATTACATTGCATGTTATGACATGTACTAAATGAAAAGAACATAAAGCATATATTCACTGACATATAAAACTGACTAGGAACCATATATTGTGTTCTAGTATTCCGATGCTATAAATCTAAGCTACAAAACTCCATATATCAAACAGACTCTAACATATTAGCATTATGTGAAAAGAAAATAAAGCATATATTCACTGACATATAAAACTGACTAGGAACCATATATTGTGTTCTAGTATTCCGATGCTATAAATCTAAGCTACAAAACTCCATATATCAAACAGACTCTAACATAATGCTAATACCACTCTAAGCTAAATAAAACATTTTCTAACGAGAAATAAAATGCTCCAGATACAAAGGTGCCCCTCCCCTCATCTCCATAACAACCTCATCAATCTTCTCCCATTTGATGAAACTTTTATCAATCAATTAACTGGTGCCAACTCTAACCTGCTCCAGAGTAACAAAATTGGTCCCCTGCTCCACCAACTTTTCCACCAGTTGTTCAAACTTCAGCCATTTGATTGGCATTTGTTCTCCCATGTAGGGCTCCCTACTGGCCACTTCTTCTATGTACTGTCTGAGCTGGATTAGCTGCTCATCCTTCTGCCCTTCAGGAAGGTTGTTCTCCACGGCAAATGTAAGATTCACAACATGTCTCTGGTATGATTTGTTCATGAGGATTTCACGTATTCTCTTGAACTTCTCCTCCACCTGTAAAGAGCAGAAAACAGGAATTTTGAGTCAGTAAAAAGAGTTCATAGTGTAGTCCTTGTCACATTCTTTGCAATGTGCTTGATTCTAAAGAAGCGAAAAGCAAATAACAGGTTCCCGTGAAATAAATCACCCGGAAACACAAAACCCATCACTTACCTAGATGAAAAGCAGAGCCACACAATAAAGAACTAAGCAAATTAACCAGGATGGCATTTATCTGGAATCCATACATCTCCCTAACATACCTGAGGTCTAAATGTCATCATCTAGCATGTATTTCTCAAGACAACAGACTGAGAATATATTTTACATTCATTAATGATTATATCTGACTTTCATACCTCCTTCAGATTTTCAGTATTTAATTTTTTCAAGTTATCATCTTTTTAAACACTCTAAGCAATTTTTCCCCACGTTGTTGATGGCTCATTAACATCACATTTTTTTTTTTGCAAATCAATCATATCAAATTGCAGAGCATATAATTGATGAAAGTAAAATACCAATCATTATTTCATGAACAAATTACTAGTATATCAGATTTAAGAGATTTTAACAAAAAAACAAACTTTTTAGGAAAAAACCAGCGACTAACTTTGAAATTAACAAGGCAGCAAAGCTGTCAAATGCACAGACAAAAAACAGGAAATAACTATGCACAAAATAGGCTACTGTCAGTTCTGATGCAAAAGTACATTATGTTAAACTGCAAATTCAACATCAAATTTTAATTATGCTCAACAGGTAATACCAATGTAAGTAAAATGTGTAACAGGCATAAGGCTTCAGGCCCATGGGAGTTCAAGTTCACACTTTGAAAATGTATAACTTCCAGAAAAAGAAGCCAATTAGACTCCTTTTCCAACTCGGGTTGCATTTTAGTCCTGTATTTCTTTTTTAAAAGTTTGGCAATCATAAGTATGGTCGTCATGGCAACAGCACCCAAAATTGTGTTTTCTTCTATTCTAAATAGTTTTTTTCAAATTTTGATGCAATATTACATAATGTTTTACAGCATAATGAACATCAATTTTTAATAATAAAATATTAGTATTATGGATATTCAGAAAATGTGACTAGCAAAGGTCTTCAGGTCCATGGAACTTCAAAGTCACAACTTGAAAATGCCAAAATGTAAACAAGACAGCACTGTTCTGAAATGCTTTTTTTTTTCCATTTTTAACAATTTTTAACATAAAACAAAATTAACAGTTTACTGCCATTTTTATATGATCAACTAAGAAAATTGATGAGATGGGAAAAATATCAATAGAACAGTGTTAAATGTCCAATTTCTTCCATTCTGAGATTCTGAACATAGTGAATGATTGAATCTGACAAACTGCAATGATATGAGTTTATTTCCATTTTTGAAACTTTATTACACAATACACGATAACAAGTTTAACATCATTTTTACAAAATCAACTAACAATGTTGTAAAGACGCAGGAAATGTCCAAAAAACACTTTTACGTATCTTATTAATTAAATAATGAAACTATTAACATGCCTAAGAATTGAATCTGAGGAAATGTGAACCAAGACAGCACTGTTCTGACATGGGTTTATTTCCATTTTTAACACTTTTTTTAACATAAAACAAAATAAACAGTTTACTGCAATTTTTATATGATCAACTAAGAAAATTGATGAGATGGGAAAAATATCAATAGAATAGTGTTAAATGTCCAATTTCCTCCTTTCTGAGATTCTGAACATAGTGAATGATTGAATCTGACATCTGTGTCTGTACATAAAAATGGATTCATTAACCATTGGTAAGTATGGGAAAATTGTTGTTTACTCCAGGAAAATTATTTTTTGGCCGAAACGAAGAGTTATTATTGCTTTGGAGTACACAAACTTGATAAAAGGAAAACTGTTTTATCACAAAGCCTATATTAACAAGCCATGAAATAGTCACAAACATATCTGGTATAAAATGGAGCAATTAGAAGTTGACTTTTTTTGCAATTAATGAACCATAAAACACAAGAGATAAATATGCGTATTGGTACCCCTAAATTTTTACGGTGATCAAACAACTGCCACAGCAGGACAATATTTAAAAACCACGTCTTCGCAGGCAATAGGTTTACAAAAATATACAATTTATTCTATTCTGTAAATGAACTCTGATTTAAAAGCTTCATTAGCGACATTGTACCTTCATTGAATCTAAAAACCAACACCTTTTTATAGCAAATAGGATATAAGAAGCCATATATACTGACCAATTTTTGCCTCTCCTCTGGATTGTCACTTAGGCTATCTCGGTGGGTTCCTACTATAAGTATAGGTGGCGACAGCGTCATGTTATCCACACTGTTTCTGGTATTCTGGGCAGCGTGGGCATGAATAGAACTCATCCAAAAGTCCATGTAGCCTAGATTAGACAGCTCATTTTCCGCACCCTGAGACTGAAAAAATTAATAACAAGCATTATTTCTGTGCATCCTACACTTTCATTATACTAGTGCAATACAATAGATTTCAGTGAACAGTTGTTAGCAGCTGTGACCGCATGTAAATCAGAGATCAGGAAAATGAGAAAAACAAACTCATTACTATGTTGTTCACAGTAAATTCACAATGACTGAGTGACACTTCAAGCATTTTGTGTTAACCAAGGAAGCAATCATACTGACAGACAACTCTCACTCCAGGGTTCTTGAATAGCATTGCAGACAGATCAATATGATTATAAGGTCAGTAAACTTTGCTACGCACCTGCTCTTCCTCTCCTTCTACAACCATTTTAGCAGGTGCATCCAGATCTAAACACAGGTTGAACACAATCACATACACTGCTCTTGAGGACAGAAAAACCTGGAAAGTACAAGTACCAAGATAAAAATTCACCTCTCCTCTTATACTTCATCAAGTAACCATTCTATAAATACATTTCATCATAAACACTTAGGACAAAAAAAAAACACTTTATCTTAATCTGTCTTGTAATGAAAAATACATTTGGCAGAAAATATTAAATCCCATTGACTAGAAATATCATTCTGGAATAAGCTTGAAACAATATCCTAACACTTACCTGATGCGTTGTGTAGTAAACAGCCTGACCAGCAAAGTCCCATATGTTGAGAATAATATTCTTGCCAGCAGTACTGGGGGTGTTTGCTGTAGGTGCTGTGGACTGGTTAGTTTGTTTCTCCTTCCACTTCTCCTGTACTAACTGTACCACTCTCTCTGGCATCTCCTTCAACAGCTCTTCCTGCAGGGAGAAGTCTCCTCCCCCTGTGCCTGGACTGTTGCCACTACTGGCAAGACCAGAGTTTTTACTTTTACGCTGTAAGAGATTTTCTGTCTATAAACACATTTGGCAGACGGCAATTTTTTTGCTTTATCTATACACCAAATATGTGGCTTTTCTATTCCTTCAATTTTTTTCACTTCAAGTTTACATGGCTAATGATCTTCCTCCTCAAAAAAACTTTATACCAAGTACAATGTTAATTTCACCCCTGAAAAATACTCAATCATCACAACATTCTTCTGAATCTATAAACTTCATCAGCTACACTAAACTTACTCTATAGACCCTCTATACTCCCTTGACCATCATAAGGTATAATACAAAATTCAGTGCACTCAGGACATACCCACACTTTGACATTCTGAATATTTATTTCATATTTACCCTTTCCCCTCTTGACTCTGGACGAAGCTTGTTGTTTCGTTTATTGTCTGATTGACTTGCTTTTTCATTACTGTCTTTTTCTCTTTGTTTTTTCTTGTACAACAGTTCTTGAACTATATTAGTTGCCAAGGCCTGGTAATATTCTTCTTCTAGATCTGAAAATAGATTTGCAAGATTTCACCTCTTTTCTGTATCTTTTAATTTTTTGGTAAATAATTATGAGTGTTAATTCAACTTCATTCTTTTATTTCAATTATCAATTTATTTACTTATTCAATGCTTTAAAAAATATCAAAACAAACAAATGCTGGAATATTGTATGTCAGATATCCTAGATACAATGTACCATGCCAAAAACACCCTAAACACCCTTGACCTCACCTTATGCACTGTAGAATATAGTATACCCTAGTGACAATTAAAACATACCATGTGCCTTTTCTCCCCCCTGCTCCAGTTCCTCTTTGCCTCCTTTAATCGCCAGTTGCCATGACTTCCTATCACGTAAGTTAAAACTACAGGAAGCAGATAGGTCAATGCCGTCAGTGCTCTGTTCACTGGTGTCATGTCTGAAAATTGTGATATTAATGAACATTATCCAGCTCTGTAGTGTGTTTTAGTAATTGTTCTAGGGAATGCTTCACGGGGTTAAAGATGGAAATAATATAAATTGTAAAAATATCCACTGCTTAAAATAAATGCTTGTGAATTTTACATCTACTAGTACACAAATCAGTGATTTGGTCAACTGTGAACTTGCTATTCAATCATCAAAGGGACCTTTCAATTGAATACAGATCTAGAAGAGACAAAAATAGTTGCCCCATGACATTAAATTGATTTAAATATTGGAGTGGAGGAATAAAACATCACAGTGCCTTCAATGACTTAGTACTGATTAAGATCAGAGTCAGAAGGGAATAGCACAATGTTAGCTAGTTTGTGTGGCAGACATTGATTCCAGGTAAATTTAACTGGCCCTTGACTTAAAACTTTCAATCAAACACACTGCAGCCTGCACTTATGTACATATACAGCTCTATTAAGCTACTAGTAACACCTCCAGCAAGCTTTCTTACATAACACTTAGGTACACACAACGAAGATATCAGGATGGAATCCAAACGCATTAATCTTATTAATGAAATTCTACAAAGTTCTTTCTTAAACCAAGAACTTGTTTTGCTGGGAACCAAAGGATTACACAGATTCAGTCATATTGACATTAATATCCAGAACAATTTTATTAAATGCCAACTGTCTCCTACACAGTGGTATTTAGGTACCAAATACAAAGCTATATTTCCTTTATGTTCCCCGGACTGAAATATGGATCTCAAAAAATTCAATTTGATTAAACAGCTAGAGTAAACTTATGCAAAAGAAATTTCTTTAATCTAACCCTTCCCATAATGAATCTTTTAGAATGTAAAAAGTAATTATTTTAAATAAAGAATTGTTTAAACACTGAACAATGGTGCAAGTGTTCTTGGAAGGAAAAATAATAAGATAATGAGACTGTGCACAGACAGAATATGACAGTTTAATTTTTTTCTGGAATATATCCATAGTCATTAGTTTAGCATCTCCATCCATTATCCAGGAGAACATTTATCACTGTACCTGGTAAACTAATGTGTGACATTAATCGATAAAAGTACATAGTAGTAACATGCGGCCTACTGAATGCTATCATTACATATGTCAGGTACCTAGGAATTGTGCCATTCAGATACCCAATTAAACTACTAGTATATCCTGTTTACTAAAACAAAATCAAATTAAAACAGTAGCAATGGCAGATATTTTGGGGAAGTAACAACAATTTACCAAAATCTCCTATTTGGCACCAGTGTTAGGATTTTCAATTTTCAAACTGACTGCCAGAGAAATAACTTTCTTAAAACTTTTTTTTTCTTCTTAGAACTGACAAGTTGAAAGAAAGACATTGATGACATTGACAACCTATATTTATAAATAAATCTATATTCATTCTTTTTCCTAAGAGTGACAGTTAATGTGACAACTGAAACTCATCTTTATGTAACATTCAAAGTAATACCATTATTCCATGAAATAGAAAAGAAAAGAAAAACATTCTATAAAGCTTAAGAGAAAAAATCCCTGCCTGAAACTTAAAGAGCAGAATAATCATGAAACCTACCTCTGTCCAATCAAAGCTTTCTTTAAGCTTGTTTTTCCTACTCCATCTCTTCCTAAAAGCATCAGTCTGGTTCTAAACAATGGCTGTGTTCCAGATTCTGAGGCTTTCTGAAAGGCTTGCATGGCATCAGGGCCTCTGGCAATGATCTCCACAGGAGTTTCATCTGAAATCATGCCAAAATCTACTCAATGCTGACCCTCTGGCTCTACATTTTCATACCACACTTCACAATAAAAAAAATGGAGTTATGAGATAATTCATAGCTAAAAAAGCACTGTCTATCCTTGCCTCATAAATAACAAGGGTGGGGAGGGGAGGGGAGCATGAGATTTTTATGTGACAATTCTATCAATAAATACAATTTGGAAACAGGAATATAATTATTATCATTAAATTATCATCAATATTGTTACAACAGAATTCTGGGCTACTGTATTTTTCTTGACCTCATGAAATCATTAAAATGTGAACATTTCAATCATGTAAGTATTTCTTTTTCAGCATGAGATCATTTCAAAACAGCACCATATGTTTCATAGCAATCTTGCAAAAGAATAGCTGCTTATCTTTTCTTGTTATGGTGTATAAAAGTCTATTCCATTCAAGCAATTATATAAACATAATAAGTAATAACACGGACATTCTGTAAATAAGAGGAGCATTAATCCATTTTCCCTTTTAAAACAGTATCATATCTCAATAAAATAATAATTTCACTGAAGCAACATCTTGTGAAAAAAAGTCAAGAAAAGGAAAAGCCTAATTCCCCTTACTGTCAGGCTATAACACCTGTGCATAAAACAACACCACTAAGCTACTGTATGTATATCCCATGAAACACGACTTACAATCATGAGTACAGGTATAAAGGTTTTATTATCAATAATTCAGGAATCCTATGCTGTATAAAATCAATATCATCAGTAAACAGCATAATGCCCAGGATCGATTTCTGAAACCCCTAAGTTGTGACACAAATTAATTCACTAGTATTGTGAGAGCTGCATAAAGCACAGAATGACAATCAGTTCAGTTGAATATAATGGTGGCCTCAGAGCAAGAAACTTCAGGTTGATATTTTAGCATACAAACATTACAGAATGTTACATGTTGCTATACTTTGCACTTTTTTCCTGTCTTTTCTTTGTTTTCCTTATAAATTGTATACTGTACCTGGAGTGATGAACTTGACAGAGTCCGTGTTCCCATAGATGTCAAATACAACCCAAAGAGGTATATTTGTGGGCAAGGCATTAAGCAGCACTCCACGATGTTCATTATTGACAAAATAATGCAACTGCCCCTCTTCATTGATGTAAAATGTAATGTGGTTGCCATTCTTGGCATACTGTTCACTAACTCCCCTTGCCCAGTAGCCTGGTTTATTTGTCAGATCTGGACATACATAACGAGGAAGGGAAGCGGGATTCAGTTTTGCTGGGTCATTCGAGGTCAGGCCTATCCGTATCGCCCCACTCCATTCAGACCTGTGTGACACTTCAATGCAGAGTTTTTCGTTGATCTTAACTGGTTGGGAACTAAAGGCAATTCCATTGCAGAAGTGTTCCTTTCTGGTGGCCACAGTCTGGTCTTCTGAAAGCACCACGGCCGTGCCATGGATACGGTGAAAGCGGGGCTTGATGTGCATCCTTCTATCCTTAGATCTTCATTTTCTTAAGGCAGCCCATCTCCATAAGAATTTAATCTGAGTAAAAGAAAAAAAAGAACTGTATGTGACAAGGCAATTCATTATGATTTAATCACTTGCAATGAGGAATCCAACATATCAGAACTTCTATAAATTAAAGACTTCCTCTATTGAACTCCGTTCACAAAGTCAAGCCACGATGAAGCTACAGGATGGTATTATAATTTATTACTTTGAAATGTGCTAAAAATATAATCCTTGGCAAAATGTTGCGAAGAAGTATTAGCAGACATATTCAGTTTCCTGAATATAATACTGGTAAGTACAAGTCATTTCAAAGATAACATAAAAGCATCGTTTACTATCTATTACAGTTGGTGAGATTAACTACCGGTCTGAGGCAATTAACCAGAGAATTTGGCATCTTACTAGTTCAAAAAAAAGGTACTTCTCAAAGTTAATACTTTAACCAGTATAATGGGAATGTTGGTGATTGTTTGAGAGTATTTTTCCAATACCAATAACAATACCCATTACAAATCCCAACTAGTAAAATTTGATTCCAACTTGTAGTTTTCTGAAGTCATCAAGTGCAGCCACGAAAACAATGGTGACAAAAATTAATCAATTATTTGGTTCAAAGATTCAATCGTACAAACACACTTATTGAGGTTGTAACCTATGTTGTCACCCTCTACGAAAAATTAATGTCACAAAAACAGGCACTGGTCAGGGGCGGATCCAGAGCTATATACTGACAGTCTTCCAAATTATCTTTGTTGATTCATCCTCCAATTTTGACCGTCTTCCAACATGAAAAATTGGATACCCGTCAATGTAAACTTGAAAATCTGACCGTCTTCTGGAAGACCCAGAAGACGGCCTAAATCCGCCCCTGCTGGTAAATATAACGTCTGATGTTTGACCACATTTTACTTTCAACTGAACAAACAAGACAATTTCAGACTATGTATACACCTCTAAGTGCATTTGTGTATATATATATATACAGTAAAAAGCAGGTAAGGCCAGGTTACATATAAGTCTCAGGTTACAGGTTGTTCATAATTGCTTGACCTGGCATATACCTTATGATACTATGACACTAATCTGTAGCTTAGCAAAACCCATCAAACTTAAAGGTATACAATTGAAAAGGTCTCCAAGTAATTTTTTTTTCTATTTAGAATTACATACCTGCAAAGCTGCACATTTTTCCCCATTTAGACCTTACTAAGGATAAAAAATCCATCAAATAAAAGTGCCATATACAAATATTTCCTTCTGATATGTATAGTTAGACAGGGTGGGAAACACTTACAACTAAACCGTTTAACACAAATGGCATAAAACATTAAATGTAAGTACAGGGATAGGTCTAGCAATGTCCCGTAAATAAGAGAAAATAACTTTTTTTCCAAGGATAATATGTTTCGGCAGAAAAATCCAAGAAAGGATACTTCAAACTCTCTTAAATTTTTAATGTTAAGTTTTCAACCCCATTCTTTGAGAAAAAAAGCCAAAGGGACACATGTTAGAATTCAGTAAATTTTACTGACATTTGTTTATAAATACATTCTCAGGAACTATGACAACATGTGAAACCAAGTAAAAATACTTTCCTTCTTGGCAAAGCTGGGCCTGGTGTTCATTATTAAGACCGATTTAAATCAAACTAAAATACATACATTCTTATAAAAGAAATGGGTTAACAAAGTAATATTCGATGAAAACAAATGTCCTATGGCTTCTATGAATTTATGGTGGACATCTAGTAACATGATCAAAAAAAATTAAAAAGTGCTGGTGTTCTATATATTCATGATGTACTAATATACTCATCATATCTTTGTCACGACAGGACCCCTTTTTGATTTCACACTAGTTAATAGCTTCACTAGAGCCTTCAAATCTTCAAAATTAATATCATCAAAANTCTATGACACTAATCTGTAGCTTAGCAAAACCCATCAAACTTAAAGGTATACAATTGAAAAGGTCTCCAAGTAATTTTTTTTCTATTTAGAATTACATACCTGCAAAGCTGCACATCTTTCCCCATTTAGACCTTACTAATCCATCAAATAAAAGTGCCATATGCGAATATTTCCTTCTGATATGTCTAGTTAGACAGGGTGGGAAACACTTAAAACTAAACCGTTTAACATAAATGGCATAAAACATTAAATGTAAGTACAGGGATAGGTCTAGCAATGTCCCGTAAATAAGAGAAAATAACTTTTTTTCCAAGGATAATTTGATTCAGCAGAAAAATCCAAGAAAGGATACTTCAAACTCTCTTAAATTTTTAATGTTAAGTTTTCAACCCCATTCTTTGAGGAAAAAAAAAGCCAAAGGGGCACATGTTAGAATTCAGTAAATTTCACTGACATTTGTTTATAAATACATTCTCAGGAACTATGACAACATGTGAAACCAAGTAAAAATACTTTCCTTCTTGGCAAAGCTGGGCCTGGTGTTCATTATTAAGACCAATTTAAATCAAACTAAAATACATACATTCTTATAAAAGAAATGGGTTAACAAAGTAATATTTGATGAAAACAAATGTCCTATGGCTTCTATGAATTTATGGTGGACATCTAGTAACATGATCAAAAAAAATTAAAAAGTGCTGGTGTTCTATATATTCATGATGTACTAATATACTCATCATATCTTTGTCACGACAGGACCCCTTTTTGATTTCACACTAGTTAATAGCTTCACTAGAGCCTTCACATCTTCAAAATTAATATCATCAAAATTTGTTGACCTACATCTGTCAAGTTTTTTGGTCTTGCTTCTGGCACAACAACACTTAAAGGGAAAGCACTGGTACAACAACACAAAAAAGTAAGTTCACGTACCACCTTTCATTATAACAACCAGGTTCTTTTTTTTTTCTTACACAATATTTTATTCTAATATACACATGTCAAAAGAAGTGAGTAATTTTTTTAATTTAGGTTATTTTGGGTCACTTTTAAAGTGATAAAAAATTCTGAACAGGGAAAGACTTCATTGAAAAATTTCAGCTAGAAACTGGTAAACTTTGACTTCTGATAAATGAGTGTATTCCAATTAAATGAAATACTAGGTACCCCTGTTTTAAACCAAGGCAGACATGACTAACATTCAGACTAATACTTACCAGATTTAAGTTGACTGCCATGGCCTGAATTGGACCAAATTTTTGACATGATTTTATTGTGTTTCTTAGATATGTATATACACAACTAAAGTAAACATCACAACACTGCAACCCCTTTGATCAGCTGATGTTTTTTGAGGTCATGCCACTCTTTGGTTCACAAAATTGAAACCTGCCAAGCCATTTTACTCTTTTTTAAAATGACAGCACACCAGACAAGTGTCAAGTGTCAGACAAGTGTATGCAAGATTCATAATCACATATATGTTGTAAGATCATAATCAACAATGTGGCAATGGCAGTGGGAGGAGCTGGATAAGTTGTTTGTCTAAGCAACTTAGGTAGCCGCAAATTGTCAAACTTCAAAGTCAAAATGAATAGACAAAATTTGGACAAGTGTTTACATATCATTACTGCTATATTTGAGATATGATATTACGCCATTTAACTATGAAAATGAAATAACTAATACCAATGCTACTAGTACTGCCAAACTATTGAATCTCATACATGTATATTATCTGGGGTAATCCAACAGACAATGTAGTACGGCATTTATTCTTTCTAATCATATAATGTACCGATCTCAACATATTGTAAAATGGTTCACATACAGCGTTAACACGCAAATGAAAGTAAGAAAAACATCCAAACTTAGAAATGAGCTTGGTTGACTTACCTGTTGAGCCACTAAAGGTTAAATAAAAACACATTTCGTCGTAACTATTTAGCCAACAGTCCTCCATGTTGTTGATATTAGTTTCGCTCCCGCGCACTTGTAACAGCGCAGGGTCGCTTAGGTTCACTTTAGAAACTGATTGTGTTAGATGAGAGTTAATGCAATTTGACAATTCTTCATGTGAAGTGTATAATTGCCGTTTTATTTTACATACATATTTCTTTGAAGAAAAACGATGTGTTGCTTTGCAATTTTAGACCCTTGTATAAATTTTCGTATATATGACTTCGTGCCGCACAGTGTCCTTTGTAAAAAAAGTGAAAGTGTTAAAAGAGGCTTTTTTGTGCAAAAAAGTAGGAGCTGGCATACGAGAGATGGAGGGAGGGGGCTACTGCAGTACATCGCGCAAAACACTGTGGTTTGCCTGCTTGAATTATTTTTTCACTGTCCTCAAGAGAAATGAATGAAGATGCATTTTTCCTCTGGTGAATATGAATCCCCTTTATCATCATCTAATCTAATGCGATTACTAGTTAATGGATCACTTGTGTTCCATAAATCCCATTCTACTGCATCAGGACTTGGATTTTACAGGTCAAATAAATTAATAACCTGGCTTTCATAGCCTTCCTCTATTTTTTCACTCTCTAAAAACAACGGTACAGTTTTTATGATTTTTTGAAAACCAATGTAGGGTGTGGGACTATTAACCCTCTCAATCCCCCTTGGTACATGTACTGAGTATATATAATCAAAGGTTCGTCTACTCAGTCATAAAATATGTACATCACTTAGCAGGGATGATACCAGTCCTCACTGAAAAAGTAGGAAAATTGGCAGGGGTTTCAGGGTACACAAATCACAAGAAAGACCCAAATGACCCTGAAAAAGTCTCATCAGTGACTAAATCTCATCAAATGTTTCTACAACAAAGTTATATACATTGCATAATTTCTGCCTGGTCCCAAGCAACTACAACTCCTCTTAATTTAAGCAAAAATATTTTATTAAACCAAACAAATACTGAATATATGGCACAATAATTAGTTGAAGCAACTTCCAATAACAAATTCTCATCAAAACAAACATTAAAGAGAGGTATGTTAGAACCTTTTGCCCATGGCAATAAACACATTAACACTCAACATCTTTACATGTAAAGTACAAACTTAATGTGCTTCTTTCAACACAATGTACACTGGCATTAAAGTTTGCCTAACAATTTCATACAAATAACACAGAATATTGCTTTTTAAGAAAATTTAATGGAATGTGCTTTGGGCATGAAATGAGCATGCAGAGCTAGGGAGCCACTTTTACATGGCAAACAGATAAAAGAGCCAAACACAAATCAAACTCTGAATACCAAACAGGCTCTACCTACATCTGCCCATCATGTAGTAAAGAATGTCAATTACAAGTGTTTTTCATTAGAAGTTGAAACACCAAACTTAAACAGTTGTTTCACACTTTGATCTCAATCTTTTTTCACATTAGGTTTAAAAGCAACGATATGTATATTCATAGTCTCCGGCACTGGCACTGGATCGTTGGGGATGAAACCAGCCTTCTTCAACAGCTCCATTGGTACCTCCATACCCATGGTGATTCCATGCCCCTCATGAGGGTTATAGAATCTTGGCTGGTTTTCCTCAACAGCAGACACTTCTTTAGAGTTGGCTTCAGCTGATTCTTCTTTCTTGGCATCGTCATGTCCAGTCTCCTTTTTGCCCTTGTGTGCATCAGCTGCCCCATGACTGCCTTTGTGACCCTTTGCATGAGACTCCACGTGCTTGTGAGGATCATGACTTTTGTCTCCATGGCTAACTCTACGTGCTTTACCATGACCAGTCCCAGTGGCATCATGGCTGTTATCAACATGGCCTTGTGTTTCACCTCCATGGCTGCCCCTGCGGCCTGCAACATGGCCAGCCCCAGCTGAATCATGTTGCTCATCATGACTCTTTACATCTGCTCCATGGCTTCCTCTCCTACCTTTGGCATGGGTGGCAGCATCATGTTTAGGTGCAACATGCCCATGACCATGAGCTTTCTTGTGCCCTACAGTGTGACCATGCCCATGTGCATGACCATGTCCATGACCATGCCCATGGCCATGATCCATTCCAGTGGAAATCAGCTTGAAGGCATAGAGTGGTATAGCTGTCCACTTCCCAATGTTATCTTGCAGCTCATTGTGGATGTTGGAATCAAAGATGGAAAATATACCACCAGGCTTGAGGGCTTTATACACCCCGGTCATCATTTTCATGGGATCCTCCAGATGATGGACTGCATTGGTAACAGTGCAGTAGTCCAGATACTCTATCCAAACTGCTGGCAAGTTTTCTGCACTGCCTGTTTGAAAGCTGGCATTCTTTAAGCCCATTGTTTCTGCTTGTTTTCTTCCAGGAGCCAGGATCTCATCTGTCAAGTCGATACCAATCACTTTACTTTTTGGATACATCTTTGCAAGCATGTTGACATAGTTGCCTGATCCACACCCCAAGTCACACACCTTGATGCCTTTTTCTGAAGGAGTGAATAAATTATGCACATCAATTGTCAGAAAAAAATAAAGGGAAGTGATTTTTATCTCAATATGTCATATACAAGGGACTTTATGTCCCTCTGCTCTTTGTGCTTTTTGTGATATAAAATTACTGCCACTGCCATTATGCAACAGAAAAGTGCAAAAGAAAATGTTCAAAATTTCACTTGGCATAAACTTTCACATGCTGTGTCATTACATATACTCTATTAAGTCAACAAATGTGCTTTATATCGACAATGAACAAACTATTTTACTATAATGAGGGATAAATTGTATAACAGGAATTACAGCCTGCATGAGGTAAGAAACTATTGGATTTTGTTTGCATTGGGGAAGAACAACTGTTGCAATAAAAATCTCACCAAGCTTTGTCTTCAAACCAGGCACCTGTGCAATAATTTCTCTCAAGAAACTTGGAGAATATTTCTTGTTGTTCTCCATTTCATAATGACTAAAGAATTGCTTCATTTGCTCATGCTTTATTCCCCCTGAAAATGAAAGAAATCTTAAAATCATTACTATAAAATCATAGAAGTAGGGTAGTTGCAAAGAATTCTAAGAAGGAGCACAGACCAACCTTCACACCAATTCCACACATTTTCATACAAAATCAAAATACTTATTTCTATCTCAATCTTCCAAAAGAATGATTTTTTCCATTATATTAATTTTGACATCAGGTAAGGAAATGGTATGTTGCTATTTTAAATAACAGTCACACTTATTAACATATTTGGCAAAATTGCTAGAATTAAAAAATATTTAATTTTCTTTACCTTTTGAATCCTTTTTGAATCCTTTCACTATATCGCCACTGCATGCGGCATACATAGAGAGCAGTTTGGTCGTACCGCCTAAATTGGCCTCCGTTGATTTTAAGGACTGCACTCTGTGTTTAGGCAAGAAAAAGAGGGTGTCACCTTCATGCAGCACCATATCAACAATCTTTGCTGTTACCATCAAATGAAGCCATGCCCTGATAAACCTGAACAAAACAATGACAATTACAATGAATATATGTAAACACATTGCTCACATGCAGATAGATGATTTACAAAATGCTAAAAAAAAGTATAGTGGTGGCAATAAAATCATTCTTTATAAACAAATCTGCATTAACCTGCTTAACAATGTTATACAAGTTATGAACTATTCTGCATGCTTAACTAGAAGATACAACATTATTAGTTATTTTTTATCTACTATTTTATCCACAATTTACAGCAAAAATAAAGTGCATTCTTTTTTCTTGTTACATTTTCCTAATATCCCAATGCACATACTTCAAAGTGGTGATTATGCTTTTGAGCATCAAGTGGTATTGTATCAAAATTGACAAAAACCCTATTTTGTACACTATCATAGTTATTTCTGCTTAATTAACATTATATATCACCCAAAAACAATATAGAGACCTGTGCATTTCAAATGCTGAAGTATCAAAACATAAAATTGAATGAATTTGAAGTTGTATTCTATTTTTAAAAAAACATGTGTCTAGAAAAAAAATCCATGGCTGTCCTAATTTTACACAGATCTACATTTAATTTTTATCATGTCTGTACTTTATGTAATAAAGTAATTTACAAATTGCGTTCCAATATATTTTGTTGTGATTCAGTCTTGGTAAATTATATATGACGTAAGAATATTTATAATTTATTTTTTATTTTTAAACTGTAACTCAAGGGGCTTTGTGCCTGGCTAATACTACACTAAACATGTAAATATTTGAAGAGCATGCCCGTGACCTCATTTGCACCTCTGTATTGGGTCTGTACATAAAAAAGTGCTGCCTTGTTAATCTTACTTTAGTAGCACGCAAATTCACCATAAAGGACTGAAGATCATGAAGATGCAACATATAAGTACTTTGCGTCAGTTTTCGGTCTGACATGCTTAGTTTACATGTGAGGCCGAAAACTTAGTAAAATAAGTATAACTAGCTTACTCTTCTTTGCAATCGGATGCATCAGCTATCTCTTGTGAGGTTTTCGGTTGATCAAATTTCCCCAAGATATCAAACAGCTTCAGCTCGTAACCCACGGCGATAAAGATACTGGTGTGGCCGTTTGATATCAAGGATCCAAGATTCTCCCTGAAAGATTCAGCTGTTTCCATTTTTAAAGATTTTGTGCAACTGTTTACCGGCTGGTTTAGTCTGGTGTACGAGTTCAAGGCCAGCACCGTGTTTACCTCCTCGCTGTAGTAAACATATCGATTTTGTCACATCGAGGCTAAAGCGCTGTTTGACCACGGTTAGCCTAGTTTTTTTTTTTTTTTTATCAAGATAAGAACCACCCACCTTTCCCTACATAAAATTTTATTACATTATTCCCGCGTGGGGGGGGGGGGGGGGGGGGGATTCGGGGGTTCGAGAGGACGAGAGGACCGCCCCTGGGAAAAGGTCCACTCTGGTTAAAATTTGATCTAATTACATGAAGTTTTTATTGGAAAAGGTCCACTTTAAAAAAAAAAAAAAAAAAAAAAAAAAGACCCCCCCTTTTGAAGTTGCTGGGCCTGCCCTATCTCTCTCTCTCTCTCTCTCTCTCTCTCTCTCTCGATCTCTCAAGAAGATAAGTTCAGTCTTAGACGAATAAAAGAAATTTGGCGGGGGGGGGGGGGGGTGATTAACCCCGGTAAGATAATTTGGAATGACAAAAATACAAAGACTGTTCTAAAAAACTATTATCTAAAACCGCGCTTTGAAAGAGTGAATAACGTGATTAGGCTTACAGATAGAACTTCAAAGCTATATATATAATATGCATGCAAGGCGAATTTGACCTTTAGGACTGCATGGCAAAACAATATGTAAATTTTCTAAACTTAATTAGTTAAAAAACAGCTTTTTAACATAAATTTACAAATGGGACGGCAAGAGCCCGCTCAAACAAATTCATGTAGATAGCCAGCTAACAGCTGGTTAAAAAAGTCATTACAAAAATATTACTTTTATTCATGAATGTAAGACGTCATTTGGGCAGTGTGCGGCGGCTTCATCCTAGAGGGTAGGGAATACCTTTTGCGTTCCGCGCGACTGGCCTTATTTTTCGAATGTGATGCGTTATTTGAGCCCAATATTCTGCGTGAAACGTGATTCAGAAATTCTTGGTGATTGGTGATTGGTCTGAATATTTCTTGGTGATTGGTGATTGCGCATATGCGCTGTTTTAATCCTAGTGATTGCATGAAATATCCGGTGAATAAATAGATAAATAAGCCTAAATAAAAGATGGGCAACTAAAGAAACGACAAAGAAGTGAAAAATGTAGTATACAATAGGCTACCATAATGTGAAAAATATATTATAGGCCTACCAAATTTCAAATCGAATTCACCCCAGGCGCCAAATTGAAGGTATTCTATACTATTATTTGAAAATGCCCCCAAACCCTGTCTAAATATTCCGCAGAGTTAATTACCTTTCCCAATACAGACCTTTAAAATGATAGAGCCTAAACCCTGAAAAAATAGGTTGCAATATACTTCCTTCTGAAATGCCAGGAAAATATGGCGGTATAAATGAGTCATGATCGAGTCACTTAGAACTAAATTATTTAATTGAAAATGATACAGAACTGCCAATTCAAACGCAATGACAGTTCGAGCATCTTTTCGTTAGTAGGAGAAGGTTGCTTTTTTTCTCATCAAAAATCCCAAATAGTAGGCCTACACCTTCATTGTTTCACCAGAACATCCAGCTTGCAATGCGTATAGTAGCATTGTGATGCCGCGGGTTTGGTTTTGAAGTACTCAGTGGTGTCATATATAGGCAATGAGACGGTGTTCATGCTCAGGTAAAGAGGTAGTTTGAGGGACGGTTCGATCTTACATTTTTTTACCGCAAAAATCGCAATTTTGATGTCACCGGTAAAATGGCATTTGTGTTAATGCAAAGATATTTTGTCAGCAAACCTAGATTATGGAGATTTTGAAAGAATTTGTCAAGAGGGGCAAGATCGGGTAAGGATAAATGTTATGCTCGACCATTTCTCAGAGATTACAGACGTAAACAAACGTACATGTATCATTTTAACGTAACAAAGAATGAGCGCCGTAAAAACATGCGTGCGCACATATACAACGTCGCACGTACTCACAAAGTCGTGACAACAGAGAACAATCAATGAATATAGAAAACAACACCTTCATATTTTTGGTCACGTATGTATCGGTAACGTATGTATCATATGAACAATTTTCACAGATAGTTAAAGGCATTGGCAAGAAATCATTTTTGTCCCGTTTTCTTTTATTGTAATGTAACATTAAGACACCTCATGCGATATTATCCTGCACACACCTTCCCAAAAAGTATTCTGCAACATGTCTACGGGCCCTAATTTGACCATCGAAGGCATACAAGAAATACCTTGATTCTTCAGCAAAACCAACTTGTTCTTAGTGATGGTTGACCACGTTCTGGTAGTGCTGGGGTCACTGGACCTAATATTACCAACTGATACCTCATTCCATCTGCAAGAAAGGACTTCGGGGTTGACACAGGCTTCATCATGAAAGCACACTTGCACACAGTTCTCGTCTGGTGCGTGATTTGTTGCAGAAACCCAATGTTCTGAGGTTGGAGAAACCATCTTTGAGTCCTGATAATAAACTCACTGAGCATCCGTGGCATAAATTGAAGTGTGCAATCCAGAGGAGAACCAAACTCCAAGTAGTCCGGACCAATTCCGCCAAGCTTTTTAGGAAACATGGGACAATATCCCACAAAACAGAATTCTTACCCTTGTTGAAGGCAGCGGCACCGTCTACAGGAGGTAATTACAGTACACAGTAAACACACACGCTAACGCTAAATGTGTGTTAATTTGGTGACATTTGGTGGTGTCTTTTCAATTTAATGGGCATCTCTTTACCTCTGTGGAAATGACAGTGGAACATCGGATTAGAGGGGGTACATGTAATAAATATGAATAAATGATATCAAATATGGAAATCTTCACCGCTATTTTGTATTATCTGTACCACTAATCATGTTAGTTATGGTATCTGGAATGAAAATCACCATTCATTTCAATTAACTCCCGTGATGTGATCATTTATAAATAAAGGGACATGAAACTGGGGGTGGGACAACCTTTTTGACCAATGTTGTATATTCAGCACCCACAAACCGGTATTGTTTTCTGATTTCATTGTTTGTTCTCTGTTGTCGCGACTGTGCGGTTGCGTGCGACGTTGTGTATGTGCGCACACTTGCTATTACGTCGCTCATTCTTCTTTGTTACGTTAAAATGATACATACGTTACCGATACATACGTTACCATGAAGCGTGTAAATATTTATTTATTCTATTTTCATTGGTTGTCTTTCGTTTTGTGGGCCAACACTTATGTCTCGGTATGTATCGGTAACGTATGTAGATCTTAAAAGAGGCATCAATATGTATACTTCTATGGTAACGTATGTATCGGTAACGTATGTATCATTTTAACGTAACAAAAAAGAAAGAGCGCCGTAAAAACATGCGTGCGCACATATACAACGTCGCACGTACTCACAAAGTCGTGACAACAGAGAACAGATAAATGAATATAGAAAACAACACCTTCATATTATTGGTCACGTATGTATCGGTAACGTATGTATCATATGAACAATTTTCACAGATAGTTGAAGGCAAGAAATCATTTTTGTCCCGTTTTCTTTTATTGTAATGTAACTAAGACATAAGTGTTGGTCCACAAAACAAAAGACAACCAATGAAAATAGAATAAATAAATATTTACTGTCTGCAGGTCCTTAAAGGGACTTTGCTGTTACTCAGCAGTGGCAGATGGGAAAGAGTAAAGAGGATTGGTCGAAGTCTTTTTTTTTTTCTTTTATCAGATTCTTCATTTTTAGAAAAAAAATATTTCTACAGCCTATCAGATAATGTACGTGTATAGCAATACACAGGATAAAGATGCAAAGGCTGTTAAAGCTGTTATTACTATTCTAATAGCTTTATCAAACCCGCCACTATTTTTGGTTTTATCTCTTGAAGTATAGTTGCAACACCAGTCATGGTATATATATATATATACTCAAAGTAGTTTTAGATTGAGGTGCGTCTAACACAATGATGTTCGGGATATGGCATCTTGGATTTTGATTTGCATTAGTGCAACAAACGCAGCGTGCTCGACGTGTGAGAAGAATGTGTTCTGTGCTTTGTAATATACTGTATGCTATTCCCTTGCGCAAAGGTACCGTACAGCATAAAACATGAAAACATGCGTGCAGGAAATGGTGAATTTGCTTTTCCTGCCGCTAGAAAATTTTGAACCTTGGTTGGTTGCACCTCCGATGAAAGCAAAGGTTGACTACTAAACAGTAAGATTTCGCTTATATTATGTAAAATTTCAAAAATGAACAAATTGTCGCGAAAAAAACATCTTTTATGTTTTTTTTTCAATTTCTTATATAAAAAATTTCTGTCTTAGGCAGCTTGTTCCACTCTACCGGTACAGCTATACAATGCTATGTCACCATACGTTTTCCTTGCTTTTGGAATTTTCAATGAAAGCATGACGGATTCGCACACAAGCAATGTGGAAGAAAATTGTATGCAACAGAGATAGAATTTCAGGCACTTTTCAGGATATACAGCGCACCTTGTCCTAAAAAGATAGTGCTGTGCAACGTAGCAGTTTATGTTAATGTCACACGGAAAGAAAACCAACTGACGAGGGAATAATAACTCTGCCTGTTTTACAACTTCACTGGCTGGCTTTCCACCTGAACACCAGAGGAAGGAAAGGTACGTTGTCTTAAACTATATATATATATATGACAAAGGACAAACAGGAGAAATACAAAGAATATATTATTTGTACTGAGTTTGTTGCGTGTCACGGGTGTCAATTTGTGTGTGTGTGAGGGAGAGAGAGAGAGAGAGAGAGAGAGAGAGAGAGAGAGAGGGGGGTAAAAATTAATGAAAGTAGAATTGTCCAATAATAACTTTCATTTTCATGCAATGACAGCTGCCTTCTTAATTAAACAAATGCATACTTATTCAAACAAAACAAAACTGTGTTGTCGTTCTAGCCGTCTGACCACGCTCCACTGCCGGAAATTTGTGTGCGAAAAATACGCTCCTTTTTCGTTCTCTTTGATCGCGATCTGGACGGAATCTATGAAGGTGTTATGATATTGTACTCAATTCAATTGTGAATACAATTTCAATTTTTTATTGAAAAATGGTAAAAAATGACAAAAATTGATATCTATATTGTTTGTTTAATAAGTTCAGCCCCGATTTTCCATGCTTACGTAATTTTTGTCTTAATTTTTTTCAAATATATCTTAATGCATAATTTGAAAATGGAAATAAAAGTTTTACTTGAAAAAACAAAATCTATACTTAATAGAATTGTTGTGATTTGGTAATGCAACAAAGTTTTCAGATTAATTTTTCTTTTTTTTTTTTTACAAATATTCTTATCTTTGGATTAAAGGTTTAGTTTTTTTTTATTTTCTGTGGGTTATCCTTGTTGTTCCCTATATTTTGTATTCTGTTCATGTACTTCATCCTCTATCTGTTGTTGTTTTATAAGCTCCCAATACAGTCCTCGTTTTCTCTTCAAAGTTAAATGGTCACCAAGCTGAAAAAAAAAAGCATGGAATTTTAAAATTACGTAATCCTAATCGATGTAATAATAAAAAACATCGAAAATTCTATTAAAACTAGAGCAACAAATAGTCTTTATAGTATCATATCATAAAAGAATATGTAGAATCAGTATAAATAGTTATCAGTCAATGATAATTTTATGTATTTATTTTTACTTATTTTCACTCACAAATAGTTATGCATCTTATTAAAAAATATAGGATCATCAGAAAGTGTCCACAACTTTAAAAGAACTGAGCTTGCAAGTTTTTCAAGTTTTTAAAAACACTCAGGTGATAATTTTGACTCATGTTTTAAAGGATGACTGCCCACTGCTGCATGAAGATTGTTTTATATAATACCACCAAAAAAGAGATATCCTCATTAGCTCCACTCACCTCTGCTATTCTGCCATTGGCTACCACTGCTATAATGTCAGCATTCTGAATGGTGCTCAACCTATGGGCAATAACAAGCACTGTGCGACCTTAAAGAAAGATAAAATGAAGTTAATTTTGAACCAATGGAGAAACTAGAGGATCAGAGAGGCGATACCGCCTCCTGGTATTGTACCACCAGCTGGAGTAAGCGTAATTGTATGGGAAAAATGTGGGAAGGGGGGTAGGACATCATTTAAGTGTTGTGATTGAATGTGGGGAGTGCAGTAATGATTTCTGTTATATGATATGATTTTTAATTTTAAGAGGTTTGGTAGGTATGGAGATGGAAGAATTTTATTAATTCTGAACTGTGATTTTGTTGAAAAGTGGTCCAAATTAGTTTGGGCTTGTATAGTAAGAGTTATTAAATAGAAATGAGATGTGTTTGAGTTTTTTTTTTTTGGTTAAACAAGTCAAGTGTAATATGTTTATGTATAAAGTATATGAATGTATTGGTAAGTTATGACTTTTTAGCAGTTTAAGGAGTTTAATGTGTACTTTCATGTAATAGATATTTTGATTCATTGATTCATAACTTTTATTCAAAACATTATTCTTGAAAGTGTAGTTTTTGAAAATAAAATTATTATTACAAAAATGTCCTTATTCTGACATACAATTTCATCTTGTAAACAGTATGATGTGGTGTATCTCCTAGGTTTGAAGGCAAAGAAATCAGAAAATCTGTAAAATGCAGTTTCGGTAAAAAGTAAACTTAAGGGCACATTAACATATATCTCATTCAATTTCAATATGAACTGCAGGTGTATCTTTGCCAAACAGAGGTACCAGACCTTTTAAAATTGTAAGTAGAAATTTTCAAAATCCCCATGTACGAGTAAATATAGGCCTAAACATACGAAAACAGATAAAGGCCAGATAAAGTTAAATGTGCCAAATATCATAGCTTCATTTTCACTAGTAATAATATCATCAGTTTAAGTTATATACATTCTGACGACTTAAATAAGTTCCATTACATTATTTTACCCAGAACAAAAGTTTTTTCTAGGATTGGGGTACAATGGCAACCTGGTCACAAAAAGGGGGAGGGGGTTAAAATGAAATGAAAAAAAAAAATTTTAATTATAAATTTCAGTGGGGAAGGATGGTTAAAAACAATCGATAGCGATCTTCTGCTAACGTTCTTTCACGAATTCACTTGATTGAATGTGAAAATTAATTTGTCCCACTAGTTGACGATCTTTCGCAAACAAAAGCCATTGAATGAATATATGATTGCAACGATACCCAACCGAGGATACGAAAATTACGTTCTCCCTTGCTCTTTGGCCAATGAAGACTCAAATATGAAAATTGCGAAAAATTAATTTGTCTCACTAGTTGACGATCTTTGGCAAACAAAAGCCACTGAATGAATATACGATTGCAACGATCCCCCACTGAGGATACGAATATAACGTTCTTCCTTGCTATTTGGCCAACGAAGACTCAAATATGAAAATCGCGTCCTCATCTCTTTCACATTGGGAATGAACTTTCGCTAACAATGTGAAAGTTGTCTTTTTTTTCTGCCAGTTTTAGAGATAAAATGGAAAAAAATTGCAAAGTTCAGTTCATGATGTAAAGTAGGTCAAAGGTCAATTTCAAGGTCACATTTAGATTGCCAGTATATGACTTCCTATTCAAGTCCAATAGNGTAAATTTGATAATCCTACCATACAAATGAATGAACTTAAAGCAATGCAGCCAAGGATTTTGAATGCATTCTAAGTGCATAAATCACTTCTTGTTGAACTTATCTGAGCACAGTTAAACTTTTAAAACACACATATATATATATATACCCTGAGAAAATATGAGTTTTTGGCAGGAAAATCCTGACTTGGAATGCTTTCACCTTCTCCATCATGTGAATGAAAAGCAATTTTGTTGTTTGGCCATTAGGAAAACATCAAACGAAATGTATAATTTCTGCCAATCTTGTTACTTAGCTTACCTGGTTAATAAAACCAATTGCCCTTCCACGCAGCCAAGAAGGATCTAAATCCTTTATATCTACATCATCAACAGTAATGGACCCATTTTTGACATCATAAAACCTTTCCAACAGAGCAGCAATGGTTGATTTTCCTACAAGTAAAAGGTCAGATATCAATATGATTATTGTCTGACAAAACTATATATGTATTCTCATGAAAGTTAATTTAACAAGGCCACAAATTCTAACTTTAAAGTGCTTACTTAAATGTGTGTATGCATGTACGTATGCAAATGTGCATGTGTGTCCTTGCATATGCAAGCATGTTACCTACCTCCTCCAGAGAGTCCACAAAGAGCCACCACCTTCCCTGCTGGGATTTTCAAGCTAAAGTTGTGAAGGACTTCCTGATGATGTAAATTAAATATTACGAAAAAGGCATTTACATGTTCACAAATAACAAACTTCAAATTACAACTAAGGTTAAAATGTCTTCTTGTATACCAGTCCCTGAGTTTTCAAATTATGGAGCTACAGAGTTCTTTTTATACAAATCAATTTGCAGGGAAAATAATGCAGAGGAATAATTATATCAGGTGCAATTAAAGTTTTAAAAAACAGCAAAGAAGTAATATATCTTAATAGTAAAACACCAACCTGCTCTGGTCTTGTTGGATAAGAGAAGCTGACATTTTTAAACTCTATGTTCCCATACATAGCATAGTAAGGAATGCACTGGCCACCAGTTAGTGGTATTTCAGGTTTTAAACTGGTGTACTAGAAATGAAAAACACTACAGCTTTTATCATGCACTAATGGCACTATAAAGTTACAGAATTGGATTTATCTCTAATTCAAGACACCACGTCACAAGTACTAATATACACTGAATCCACAAATATAACTATCGATGTTTTTACTAGCATTAGGTATGAAAAATTTTACAGGTAAGCATACTTCATTCTATGTTTTGAAGTGCATATAGATCTACATTTCATGTTTCATTCCATATTGCAAAAGTAATATTTAATGAAGATATGACATGTTAAGTAGATAATGATAACAGCATGTATTACTTCAAAGACCCTTGCTCCAGCACTGACACCTCGCACAGCAGAACCAAACAGCAGAGACATCTGAGCTAGGGACCTACAATAATAATAATAATAATATTAATAACAATAATAAATACATTTCCTTATCGAAGGTCAGTTACAACTGATTCACTGTTAAGATGAAAGCATATTAGTATTGCAAGAAAGAACCTAAACCAATCAACGGTTGACATTATTGTTTTTTCAACAGAAATCATGGTTTTCTTTCCAAATTACTTCACTCAACATTGACAATGGTGCTGATAATATTTGGTTTAAATTTTAAAATGCATATAAGGCAGCTTTGGGATCCACTACAGTTGCCCTGCATTTACAAAGGGTTTGTATAACATTGTAAAAGATGAACATTATCTAGTACTTCACTTTCCATCCATTAATTAAATACCCTATTGCCTTCTTACACATACCGATCACCTGCATTTGAAAAGCTGGATCTTGCCTTCAATGTTATTACCTTTGTATTGTTTGTGTAGCGACAAGGAAGGACATTAGATCTCCAGGGCTTAATTCATGTGTTGCCATCAAATATCCCCCTGCATACATCACACCCAAAACAATTCCTGCAAATAAGCCCTATATATATATATAAAATTGTCATGTACCTGGCACAGGAAGCTCAATATTTAAATTAAACAGGCACAGAATAGTGTGAAATGGATAATATTCTTCTGCATGACCATAGGGTTATTCTCCATGACCAACTAAATCATTACATCTATGTGTTAAATGTAAAACCTACCATTTAATGCAAGGTTGGCTAAGCCCTGGAACACACCAATGCCATATCCCAGATTCTCATTCATATACATTGCCTGGTCTGCTTCTTTATTAAATAACCTAAAATATACACATGAAGTGTCAGATTCAAATATAACACATATCTTAAGTAAGTAAGTAACATTTTGGCCAAAACCAACACCTCCCACAATGAAATTGAAAATACTGTTAATCCAAAGTAATTTTACACATGTGCTTGTGTACTCCACTAGCTATATGCTCTGAGATACATGTATGTTCCACCCTACAGCTGATTAAGTGATAACTCACTCTATTTCTTTTGGTTCCATGGCAAAAGCTCTAACAGTCCTGGCATTTCCCAATGCTTCATCTGCTACCGAAGTGGCCTGAGCTATCTGAAACCATAACAAAACATCCCTGAGATCATAAAAACTTTTGGTTGAGCTTATATATGGACTGTAGTTTTTATTATAAGATATGTTCAGAGATAACGACAGGAGTTAAATTGAACAATTTATGCCATTAACAAAATTATTGAAGATCTTAACAATATATGACGGCTGAAAATTCAGGAGGGGTCACCAGTAACATAGCTTATCAAAATTAATGTTTTGCTTTTTGACTCAAATAAGTTGCCTCCCATCCTTATAAACACAGTGTACAACCTATGATAACATATTTTCTAAAAAAAAAAAATTAAGTTAAAAATTCGACATGCAAATCTCAGTCAATTTACTGTACCTGCCTCTCACTTATTGAAAAATTAGGATGAATCAAATAAACCATGATAGTCTTCATCCTTTCATTCTAAAATTTGTTATTGTGTATTGTTTTTTATTAAAGTACCTGGGCCTGCGCTGCCTTGGAGAGTTTTCTTAGTCCAGAACCTATCAGTGCTCCCCCTGCCACCAGACTGGGAACCACAACAACCATAAGTAATGTCAGCTTTGGAGACAGCAGATACAGTGAGACAATGCACCCGATTGTCTGCAAAAATTAATACAAATTTGATATTGTATTCAACATAACGACCATTCAAACAGATATAACATTCTTTTAAGAGATACTTTTTCGTAATGACAATTCAAACAGAAATAAACACTCTTTAAAGAGATACTTTTTCAAGATAATCAAATTTTTTCTGTCCATAATCAGCATATTCCTCACACCATCAGCCAAACATTAACCTGATACTTGTTACAGTTTACCTGGGTTGCACTCCTCAGGCCCTGAGATATGCATAACTTGAATGAACTTTTGAAATCTTGAACATCTGAGGTTAGTCTAAAATAAATACAAAATATTTTTGAAAGTGTTTTAAACCAGATGTGAAAATATTCTACCTTCATATATATACATACATTGTGACTACACTGTGTTTGCAAACACAAACTTTTTTAAGGATTCAAAGGCCAAAGTCAACATTATACATATGTGCAAATCTTAAATTACATTAAATACTTTCCTATGCACTTTAAATACAACAACAATCTGGAGATGCTACACACATAGGCTTTGCATGTGTGTGTGCGCGTGCGCACATGTGCGTGCATGCACACACACACACATGCATTTCACATTGTTGACAGCTTTTAGCTGCTCAATCTGGGAGACAAATTCTATAGAAAAAAAAGACAGCTATATTAACTTCAAACCAGTCTCTCAAGAAGTTTTGAAAAAATCCATCCTATCTTCCTGAAGATTGTGGAAGTCCTGAGTCCTGAATCTTCTTTTAAAATGTGTAGCTTACCTGTTAATAAGCTCCCCTGTTTTGTGAGCATCAAAAAATACAATGTCCTGTCTAATAAGTGACTGGAAAAGTTCCTTTCTCATCCTGCATGCCACACGTTCTCCAACAGTTGACAATAATGCAATGTAACCAGTGGTCATGGCAGCCTTTAAAAAAAACATTTCACATTAAATAAGTTATACAAAAATGAAATCTAAAGAGCATTTACAATATCTTCTCTGAGTAAATAGTAAACATGATGTCAAATGTTTTCATACTTTTCAAAAATCTACATCTACAAAAAATGTCCACACCTGAAGCCCATACATTGAAATCAGTTTTATTGCTGGTTGTCTAATTTCACTGAAATAATCCACATTGGCATCTTTAGTGAACTCTGCAACAACATTGACCAGTTCTCCAAGCATCATTGGAATCTGAATATTAACAACAGCCACAGCAAAGGCACTCTGAAAAGAAAAATACAATTAAACTGAAACTACTGCTACATCTGATTAATTAACTGATTTTTATGCCTATGCATTAAACAAAGTGCATCTAACAGTTTTTTCTCTTTTTTTATATTTTCAAATATACAATGAATCAGTTGTGTTTAAATTCAGATACCTCCACATTTTAATAAATAAATGAATAAATAAATAAATACAACCTTTAAATAACCTACCACAATTGCAGCTATTAAGTACCAAATTTCTGGGAGTAAAACTTTGATAAATTCTTTCCAGTTAAAATTTGGATCTGGCCCCTGATCTTCATCTTTTGTTTCAATAAGGCGACTGTTCTTTTTCCTTTTTGGTTCACATAGGGCATGCTGAGATTTACAACAGATTAAAATCAATCCTCCTGCAATCCCAAAACCAAATTTTAACCCATAAGCTGGGAAACCTTTGTTTAATGGTTGTGATGTTTGAGTCTTCTGCTTAAACCAAAAATGGCTCTGGAATCTGTTTCTGGGCTGAAATTTATCTGTGAAGAGTTCCCTCGTTTTTCTCCCTTGCTGTGTAAGCCTAATGGAACAAAAATCGAACTTTTGGTAATTGGCTTTTGATCATAAAAATTCAATACATGTATATTATCAATATAATAAATTAAATTTTGATATAATTATACATGTGAAGGTCTAGCATAAAAATTCAACCCTACTAGTAATTATGTTTTGGAACATGCATTTTGACTACTTTGACTGTAGGGCAGCAAAAAAGACTAAGACATAAGACCATATTTCAAATTATAGCCAAATCCCTGAGAATGGGACTGAAAGGAAAGCCTGTCTTAATATGAGAGTCAAACCTGTACTCGATCTTTAACTTCGTTTTACCTTGACAAATAGTTTTTTGTAAGACAAACTCTACTCAAATACATGCTAATGGCCATCCTTCCTTGGTGTTCAGGTGCAATGTCATTACAAGTAGGTCAAACAAGAAAAGCTCCTAAACGATATGAAAAATTAAAACAGGCTATTTTACATTAAAATAAAACACCAAATTTTACTTTTATCAAATCTAAACTGTTGTTTGTTGCAGGATGGTACATGTTATATTGTTTAATTTGAAGAGTTTTGAACGTGTAACAGTTACAACTGGACAGGTGTCGGTGAAAAGGAAAGAAAATGGTTGTAGTTTCGGTTTTATTTACGGTGAATTAATTGGCATGAATACTTACTGAAATTTCAACGATGAAGGTAAAGGATAGTTTCATACATATTAAGGTCAAAAATGAGGAGAGAGGAGCGAAAAAAAAAACTTATAATTATAATTATTATAAGCAATACCGAGGTCTTATCTACATGTGTACGGTACCTGTTAAAAGTGTTATAATTATATTATAATGTATAGTTGTACTAATGATGATATTTCCAGTCCACAGTCTATGGCATGTCCACTATCTAGACTTTCTATATAATTAGCCCACGTGGGCCGCGCTTCGTCCAGACAGCGCTATTTCAACGTGCAACCGTAGCGTAACAATTCACAAGAACATTCTGTTTCGTTGCACTCGTAGGGTTGCTTTACTGGTACTGGTAAGAAGCAGTCTAAGAAACATGGAGAAGAAAAGACGGGAAAAAAACAATCAACTGGTCCTAAACAGACTGTGTTAGATCCTCATATAAAAAAGGTAAAACAGAAGAAAAAATGAGCCAATTACTTCATTAGTAAAGGTTAATATTGCCTACTCGGGTATCGTTGCTCAAGCTATTCCAGCACCTGAATTAATAATTTACTTCTAAATATTTCCTGTGAAATTTAGTCTGCCATTTCACTAATTTTTTACTGTCCAGATTGTGAAATATCGGTATGAGTAGGTTTGCACAGGATATGTAGACATACTAGTAGAAAGTATGATTTTATGACAGTTTCAAATGCTGAGAATAAATACTTTAAAGATATTCAGAATAAATTGAATCAAGAATGAGCTCATCAGCTATCACCCTTGAGTATTAAGTCTGTATAATATTAAGTTACATGAACATTTCTTTTTAGACGTCACAAACATCACATGGAAATAAAGAGGTGGGTCATACCAGTATTTTATTTCACTCATTAATCATGATTTTTAAAAGTGAAATATCTCAGCTACATGAATAATGATCCAGTATTTTCATTTTCATTATTAGTCTATATGTGCATGTATAACTGACAGTGTTTTATGAAAGTCTTTCAATCTCAGTTGTTAGAAAATTTAATAATATCAATATGATATTGATCATAGATTTAATTTCTATATTAAATGTTAAGATTCAATTTCATATTTAATTTTGTAGCGGTGCACTTCCTCAGCAATCCAGTACAACAACGCTGTGCTTTCTTTTTCATAAATTTAATAGGTTAACGATATATAAGCTACTAAGCAGTGCACAAGCTGCTCAGCGTCTGCTACGCCGCCATGTTCCTTTTTTCCCTCGACGTTACCCCGGTTTATGCACACCGGCACTATATTTACCCCGTTACATGCCTCCCCGGGCAGATTAGACTCGTCCCGAGTCTCCAACCTAGTAACTACCGATTATAACTAAGTCCCAACACACTAAATCAACACTGGGTCTAAATCCTTGAAAAAGTTCACAACATTAATATCAACACTATTAACAGTAAAATTCCAGATGAAATGTCTCTTTTAACAGTAAAAGTTCCAGTTAAAATGTTTTTTTTT
>NW_019775773.1:201119-218868 GCF_001039355.2 Lingula anatina
AATATTAATGCTGTTCATTCTTCATGCACTGAGAATTCATTAATAATTTCTTCTTTGATGATCAGGATGAAAGAAAAATAAGAATCTCAAAGCCTTTGGCATATGCTTCTGAAGACCTTAAACGATACAGAAATGGATACCCAGTAAGTAACCTTTTTTTAATCAAATTTAAAATGTTGTACTGTTCATATGCATTTGTTAAAAGTTTTACAAACAAGTTTTACCATGAAATGGTTAATACAAATGTGGGGATCTGTGGAAATTTTTTTGACATTTATTTTTTCTTAGGATATAAAAGATGACTTTAAAAAGATGACTAGCAATTGGGAATTCTACACGAATAAACTGGAGTCAAGACCTGAAGGTACCTGCTGCTATGAAAATAACATTGTTTAAATTTTAAAGAACAGGATAAGAGCTATATTATATAGATCCGTGCTGCAACATTTTGATTTTTGTTTTCGTGACTGTTATTGGAAATCTTTTAGTTAAAGTTATTGAAAAAATCAACATAGTACCGGTAGAACATAACATTTTATGATAATTTTCATTATACTAGAGTATTTAGAAGTAATATTATCAATTTTATTTGGGGGGGGAGGTGTATGTTTGTGTGTGCATGTGGAAAAGGATTAGTGAGATCTTTTTAAGTGAGTTTTGTGATATCTTTTTAACTAAGTTATGATTCCCCACGAACTAGTGGTGATTATGCCACTGAACATTATGTAATATTGCATCAAAATTGACAAAAACTCTATTTATTGTACACTTCCAATGATAGCATCATGAAAGAATATCTGTGTTACTTATTATAAGAAACTCCTATGTGAAAAAAAAAGTATTTGGACATAGTTGCTACCACCTGGCCAAAAGACATAGAGGTCCAGCGAGAATTTTTCCATAGAATTAATGTCATCACTCAGCTGGCTGTGAGTAAAGATTACCAATAATTTTGTGCTTTATGTCTGTACATTTGTCAGATTTGCTGCCTTGTTTTTATTTGCAAGCTCATTCTAAAGTTGGTCTTGTAGGGAAAATAAAAATATTTTAAAAGAATAAAATAAAAATAAATTTAATATTTGATCCATGTGAAAATTTGAGTCGGCTCTTAAAATATTTTCCATTTCATTGCTTTTCAGGTGCCAAGATAGACACCATTCATGAGCTATGGTGGCGTGATTACAGCCTGTTGGAAAGACATCATGGTTACATTCAGTGGTGAGAGATACCTGCTTATGTTTTTTTTTAAATACAGTGTAAGATAAGTAACATGTATCTCATTGGTAAACAAAACCTATACCTATGAAGAAAAAAATAACTACAGTATATCTTTCCTGTGGACATGCCTGTTCTCATTACTAAATTCTCACTTCTGAAGCTGAGGTCACGTGCCAGTGAGTTATACCAGTTTGTCAAGTTCATACATCTGTGGTTGATAGTGTTAATATGTTATTACAGAACCCTTTGAGAGGAATTGTGAGAATAATGGTTTATCACCTTAATGTAAGTTGACTTGAGCACCTTATGATTCTGTTCATGTTAGGTTGTTCCCTCTGAGAGAACCAGGTATGAACTTTCATGCCAAAGAGCTTCAGTTACATGAAATGAAGGTAGGTCTTAAAATTAGATCAGATGTTTTATGCTTCACTGTAAGATAGCCATGCATTTACTTACTAGTTCTGGTTGAATTTTTTTTAATTGAAATGTTTTCCTATATGACACACTTTTTATTCACTTCATACTTTTTTAAAGTAAAATCTCTTTTCAATTCTCATTCAGGCAATTAAAAAGGACAAACCTGCCAAGAACAGAGTATTGAAGTCATTTGAAATGATGCTTGATTTTTATGGAATGAAGTTGATTAAACCAGGGAATCATGCAGTTGCAGTCTGTGGGAATGATAAACAGTTATCTCAGAATAGTGTGGAAGCTGAATTGACAACTGTAGATGATAAAGCACATGATGATAGAACAGACCCACATTTGCCTCCTGTTGAAACCACAAAAGGCCAAAAACAGGCAAGCCAGGATGTGTCAAACAGAGGAGTTTTCAGAATAGAAAGGGCAGAAAATTACAGAGAGCGATATGCCCATTTGAACAGGTAAATTGTTTTAGTACAGATTAGAAAAACATTTTAAGAAAATAATTTTAAAAATCATTGATTTCCACTGAAATCTGCAAAAACTAATGCAAAATAACTGTACAGTGTCATATGATTGTGTACAAACACCAGCCAAATTCATTTAGGTACGCAGATGTCAATATGTGGATTGCTTGTAAGGTTCTGTTGTGGTTAAAACAATTTAGAAAGATGCATGTTTTCTTGATTTGTCTGGATATTGTATTTATGCTCCCTGGACCCCTCCCCTAACCCCACCCCATATACAGCTGTACACAGTGCTTGCGTTTTCCGATTTTTATAAAGGCCCCCTTTCATCTCTGAGCTTTGCTCTCTAGATATCTATTATTCTGGTTATATTTAGTGACCATTTAATGATGGGGGTGGTCATTTTTGTTTAAATTGAAATTTCAGCCAAGTACTGATAACTATTCAATATTCACCATTTTTATTTAGGTCTCGCCACAATTATCTGCGGATTACACGCATTCTGAAATCATTGGGAGAGTTAGGATGGGAGCACCTGAAACCAATCTTTGTCAGATTTGTCCTTGAAGAAATTTTCTTAAAGAAAGAACTAGAGAACACTCTTGAAAGCTGCGTACATTATTGGTTGGAAACAATACGGGACAAGGATGCCAGGAGAGAGTTGAAAATTTTCGTGGAAGAACATTGTGATTATGTGGAAAGATTGTAGGAAACTACACCATAACACCAAAGAATTTGTTTGCAAAATTAAAAAATGGTATGGAGATATATACCTTTTTACTTTTAACTTCAGCATAACCTAAGGTGATTTCAGGTCAATTATTTGGACCCAGTGTGACAGGAGTGGTAGTCCTAGAAATGGAAGTTTGGGGTCCCATATAATTAGTAAAGGTAAGTCAGAGTGTTGGGGTTAGTACTGGTATATGGGGCAGATGTCACCTTTACAAACTAATGGAGAACGGACTATGAATCCTAGCAGACAACCTTTCCTTCCACGTTGCCAAATGTTTTGATTTAAAGTTTTTCAGATTCATTGAAGATCTATGGGACAGCCGAACATGACAGTTAATTAGGAAATGGTATTACGTGGTATATTCATACTGCCTTATTCTGTTTTTGTGATAGTATTGAATTGTTTTCATGGAACACTTAACAAAAAGGGTAATAATGAAGTTATGGCAATAGATGTAACCGATCAGTTTTTCTATGAAGTAAATTTCCCGAGCTTTAGGAATGACAGTCATGCCATTAGTCAAGATTTTAGGTGATTTGAATGGTAAAATCAATAGGTATTAACCCTACCTTGAGGTTAGAAATGTACAGTCGCCTTTTGGAGATATCTTTATGTATCACTCCCTATTCGTAAGACCTACAGCATGCAGGGTCTGTAAATTTCCGTTCAACTTTTCGAGGATTAATAGACTCTTTTTACAAGTCATACTGCGCTGCCGAATCTGAATTGCTATTTGCAGTCGAATATGACAAAATCAACCTAATATCCACTGTGATGAAATTGTATTCTTTGCTCCAAATGAAACGTTTCATAGCCAGTCAAATCATAGTGTACCTAAATTCAGAACCAGACATTTTAAAATAAGCTTTATTCCCCCTTTTTCTTTTCAAACTTTTTAAGATCTGTGTTTTAATTTGGAGTTTATCTTGGTCATTATTGTATATCTTTTATTTTACCCCCATTGCATTTATCAAGAAGTCTGTGCTTTATTTATTTTCAAACTCATTTTGGTCTTATTGTATATCCCTTTATGTAAATATTTTAATTTGTAAATTTTATGTATTAACAAACATTATTATTATATTATAATTCGGAAATTAACAATGGTTTTACATGTATCAGTAGTCAGTTACAAAATTATTGTAACGCTCATACTTTTATGTTGTATACTATTTCAAAAGCCCCACAAAAAACGATTTTATTTGATTGAATCTCTTCGGTATATATATATATACCGATTTTAAGGAAACAGCCTTGGTTGAATATTATGGCTTTATGTTATTACTTTCGCAAATCTTGTGCACGTTAAACTTTTTAGTTGTTCAATGTATTAAATGTCATATATTTGATAAGATTTGATACAAGTATTATTTTCACTCGTAAAAGGTCATCGCAACAAATTCTGGGACACTTTAAGGGATAACAATTGTTCGTTTTGGTAATAAGAAACGGATTTTCGGATTTTCCTGGATTACGATTTCCCCATATTTACCAATGGTTAATGAATCCACTCCGACAGCCAAAGTTAGTCCTTTTTATTAAAAAAATGATTTTTTGTAGTCATCCCTTAAGAGTTAATTACGGAGGTATAGCCATTTATAAAAGTCCACTTAGTCTGATGGCAAGCACAGATTCCAGAATACTTGCGATAACCACTGTTTTTGGTGGTAAAATGGAATGTATTTTATTTCTATGAGTTGTTTACAATCTATTTATTGTGAAATATGAATCTCATACGAACAGTTGCTTTCCTTTTAATTATTACTTGCAACATATAACGTGTCTGAAATAAACTTTTGAGGCCGTTTTCAAGTATTCCTGTGTCTCCACACAACTCAGCCATTTGTTTTACATGTACGTTTATGTAAAGCGTTTAGATTGTTTCTGTAATGAATCTTTATCATATAATAGGAGTTGTATGTAACACTTTGCTCATATCTTTATTTGACTTGTATTTGTAGTGCTGGATATGTAAAACTGTATTACTGTCAGTGGATGAAATGTCTTTAAGAATAAACGGTTCACCTGTTTCAAACGTTAACTTCATGCTGGTTAATAAACCAACGCATATTTGGAAAGAAAAAAACAAACACCAGAGGGTTCACAGAAAAAAAAACAAAAACTGGCGTCCTTTGAGAAGAGTGAGAACTTATTTTGAATCATCTATTCATGCCATTTTGGCTGAGAAAAAATCGGTTAAAGTTTTTTACACTATCGATTTTGATGCCTATTCATAATGCCTATTCATAATGTTACTAAAGGTCTCAGTCACAATTTTAAGATTGTACGTCCCCTACGAATTTTGGGTGCTATGGAGGCCGTGGAGCTCGTAGAGGTAGAGGAAAGGTTTCAATGGAAAGGTGCAAGTCTGCCTTGCAAGTCGCAGGGGCCACGTCAGGTGTCTTTCAAACTGGTTGCTAATTGCCAGGTGCGATGGAGGTGGAAATTGTACTCATTTCTTGAGTTTGTTTTGCTACCTGCGTACGTGGCACGCAATCACCACTTACGAGGAGAATGCGACGCACGGCGAATGTAGTTTTCTCTTTAGCGTCACTCTTGCTTCACACATGCCTCACACGTTTGTGATGACGGCGTACGTCAGTTTTGCCTCGTGTTCTCTCCTTTCTTCGTCCTCCTGCTTTCTTTTCTGCTCTCTTGGGGCATATTAGAAGTTGAATAGAGCAAAATTTCAAATTTTTGGAAATTGTGGTGCACGTTGTACAATCGACGTTCAATGGCGAGACATGAGTGTGCGTCGTGAGCACGCCTTTTATACACCAGGAGTGGGGGTGGCGCACGTGCGACGCATTCCTCGTGTGATTTCGACTTTGATCGTAGCTGTGAGGGCGTGCGCCGTACTCAACAAGCAAAAGACACTTGCTGGTTCATTGTTTGCGACGTGCGTCTCGGACCACGCACGTCTCACTGGCGAACTTCTTGTGAACTTCTTGCGAAGGGAGTAAGTTACGCTGCCTAGCTGATCGCAGTTTATTTGTAGAATCAACATGATTTTGCCCGCTGGGTGATCTTTTCTCATAGTAAAGACGAGAAGCCTAACACACTCTAAGGGCGAATTCCCATAGATTTTAGATCGATCTATCCCCGTGGGGAGTCTCACTAGATTACTGTCAGATAATCCGGCTTAAATGTCCGTCCCGCCTACTACAAGCTGTAAGGGGGTAATTAACTTTCGTGCCCGCTCGGCTGACAGCTATTTAGCGTGAACCCCCAGGGAGTTAGGTCGATCTAGTTGGATCGATCTAATCTCTGGGAATGGGGTCTAAAAACCGCTTTTAACTCTGCAAGGGGCGCCGTCAAAACACTCGTCCTCGGAGGCCCAGCTCTGCATCGTGTTATTTTGGTAAAGTGGAATCTAACTAGGGCATGAGCCGACAACCCCAACAAAAAATGTTAGAGACAAAACGAGATAAGGACTCCAAGGGAAGGCTGAAACTTCGAGTGAACTTGAACTGAGCGTGTAACCTACCTTTTGAGCGTGTAACCTACCAAAGAAATTCGCAGTATATAAGTATTATATGCTTGCGGAACGTTGAGAGTGAAAGTTACAGCTGTTCCTCTTTCGCACATTTGATGTTAAAGTGATCTTTTTTTAAAAATAAATTCATGAAAAAGTAAACTAATTGAGTACAGCTCTATATTCAGTGTCACATCTGAAGAGCTAAAATATTAAATTACGACTGGTAAAAACGAAGTTCAGCAAACTCAGTCTCTTTTTGTGTAGTGTATAGAAAGTCTAGAAAGCTATCAGGTATTTCCCTAATATGCTCGCTGATTCTTGGGTGATTTCATGGATGAGGTTTTCCTATCTGGAAAGGTCTGTTGCGTTCGGAGAAGTAAAGGGTCAATAAGTAGGTAATGCCGGACGTAATACACGAGATAGGCCCTACTGATATCATACGATCAATCAATGCGTCGTGTGCTCCATATTGAAATACTAGCTCTTTCCGAGCTAATTGCGGGATGAAGATTTATTCGTGATGCCTTAATACCCGATCAGTCCTGACCCCTTACTGACTGCCATCTATACACTGTTACTTAGCGGCATGCTGTAAACACTCAACGTCAACGATTATTGAAATGTGTGCATAGGTTCAATTTCTTTGAGTTGTAGGCTTCACAATGGCGGGTCTCGTGATAAGCTATCAACCTGCAAGCAATAATTTGGGACCAGTGCCTGGGGAAGATGGGGGCCCTATAAGGATAAGACCTATGACAGAGCAGGACTCTGAAAACGTCGCGAACTTACAGATCGAGGCGTTCCGGGAGAAGTTTGAATGGGCAGTAGGGAAATCTAAGTAAGCTGGAAACCATACTTATGTGACCTACTGTAGCGACACGAGGTATTATAATACATTTGCATGATTGCTAGTGCAATATGGAAGCAAGCGACACTCTAAAGAGCGTATTCTTTTGAAATATGGATATAACAATTGACAATGCCACGTTACTGCAGTATTAATATCGTTATATATGACTTGTTGAACGTCACCCGGTTCAATCCACGGGTTCTTGCTTATTTTTAGCGGCGACAGAGCTACATGTACCTATTATAATGGGTCGTATATTAACACGATCGCGCGAGCAATCCTACTGAAAGTTAAAATATAATCAGTATATACTTTGCAGACCATGCTATATAATTTGTCCATAGGACCCGTTCATCTCGTATTCAGCCCGAATATTTAGAAAATTCGAGATTTTCAGGGTTAAAATATGTATTAAACACAAGCCTTTGTCCCCGCTTTTCAGGCTTTATACCTGGGCTGCGTCATGGTTCCCAGCTTCAAAAGTGCATGTGTGTTCAGACATTGTTCAGATTGCATTTAAAGGCTTCTCAATCAATAAAACATTTAATTTTAGTGTCACATTGAAGAAGTCTGTAGGGAATACAAAACATGCAAGTCATCATCACGTTTGTTGTGGTGGAGCTCAGCGAATAATTAGTCCATGTCGTCTGTCATTGATATGATGACAACATTGCTGTCCTTCTATATGGAATTTAATCAGTTAAACGACAATCATTATCTTCATTATGACCGATTATGACAAGCATGGTTCTCCACTAAGCAGTTTTAAATTATACAAAGTTATTTATATTGACTTTCAGTGTCAATAAAGTGAGTAGAGCGTGGGGCAATGGGTTGAGAAGATCTCCTCTATGGTGGCCCAGATATTTCGTTGCCGAGTTAAATGACGAGTTTGGCTGTCATTTTGCTGGCGCGATCGTATTAGGTTTCTATGCAGACAGGAGGTAAGCCTTAAGGGTGGTACGTATCTCTCTTGTAGACAAAACCAAAAAGAACTCCTCTTACGTCCAAAACACAGAATTTTAATTAAATTAGTATTAACTTTAATTAAATTAGTATTTGCTTATTCCTTTAAGTTGAACTCCATTCCGTTTATTGTCCCATGCTGACAAAACAACAACAATAGTAAGGGCATTCATAGGCTCGATCTATGATATGCATCATATTTTAAATAACGATAAAATATGATGCATATTTGCACACTTCAGAGCCACTTGTCTCTACGTACATGTACACTAGTCTTTAATATTAGAAACAGATATCAGATCAAATTATGAGCTGTGCCACGAGGGGTTTCTTCTCAGATTGAAAAACGAGTCGGATATTAAAGTTATTTCTTGCCAACCCACTTTAGGCCTAAGTGTCAGAATACAGAAAAGGGGGTATCCAAATTGGAAACTTTGCATATTTCTAACACGTCAAATTCTAAGAGGTTTTTATTTTCAGCTTGCCAGAACCAAATTTTGACACGAATGGACTTGGTTGCAAAATCCTCTGTGGGTATGTACTGGTACTCTTATTTGTTTTGCATCTGAAATAACAACTTTCCGCTCTCTGTTCAACCAACAGTAAAATAACTACAGTCTACAGGCTTGGTTTCTCAAATGATTTCTTGAAAAGCAAAGAAATAACGAACCTTAATTAGTGAAACGTGTGGATTCCTTTGCAGAATGGCGTGTATGGAAATGGCTCTTGGTGAAAAACCATCAGATCCAAGTAAGGGTTACGTGGAGGCTATTTGTGTAGAATCCAAGTTTCGTGGAAAGGGGATTGGCAAAGTGCTTCTGGACAGAGCTGAATACGAAGCGAAAGCAATGGGATGCAGGGTATTTATATGAAATCTTTCTCCTCTCCTTCCTCCCCACCTCTCTCTCTCTCGTGCTATTAACTTGAATGTATTGCATATTCTGTATATTCAGATATATTTGACATGCAATGTTTTTGTTTTGTTTACAGTCCATCTATCTAAAGGTAAAACGAACAAATCGAGCAAAGAACCTGTATGAACGTCAGGGCTATAGAGTGACAAAGGACCATGATGGTTGCTGTTGCACATATTGTGCAGTTGGAGTCAGGGTAAGGGCTGTTATAAACATGTACACCGTGGTTTATCACATGCTTATATATATATATATATATATATATATATATATATGTTTGGGGGAGGGTCAAGGCAAAATATGTGCTTTTGGGGGGCCCTGTTAACTGGGCCTTGTTCCACAAGGTTATATCTTTAGAACTTATTAGTCTTAAATGAAATATTTGGCATACAGAACTGGATGGGGTCCCCTGACACCAGGGGCGGATCCAGAGTTATTTTCTGACAGTCTTCCAATTTATCTTTGTTGATCCATCCTCCATTTTTGACCGTCTTCCGACAGAAAAAATTAGATTCCCGTCAATGTAAATTTGAAAATCTGACCGTCTTCCGGAAGACCCAGAAGACGCCCTAAATCCGCCCCTTGACACTTCCTTGCTACTTTCGCATATGAGTAATGACTGACTTGTTTGAGACTTTTATACCAATAATTTGCCAATAATTAAATCAATTTAGTTTTGAAAATGATGCACACTGATCCAACTACTGAAATGTAATATATGCTGTAACGTAATTATTTATAGCTGACAAGTACTCCATTTCTTTTAGCATTTTTACGAAATGGAAAAACAGCTTATTTAGAATGAAATAGGAAGACAGGATATGCTGATGTTGTCGTACATATGCCTTTCGATGAAAAAGGAAAAGACGGAAGAAAAAAGTATGTATGCACCACAGATTTGAAATTCTAAAGGATCAACTAACCATGCTGTCAGTGTATGCAGGTGACTTAATGTCTTTCCACAGCAGTATTGGACATAACCGATTTGACATCCTTCTGCACAGAATGACATATGTTAGTAAAATATGGGCGGTGCCCCGATTCCTTCATGGGAATGTACCAGATTAACTACCAGCCAGCACAATTTTTCCGTGATACACTGTATATGTGCTGTTAACAGAAATGGACTTATTGTAGCCTCTGAATCTCAGGTGTATGTGATTTCAAAAAGAACTATATTTATATCTCTCTTACTTATATCTCCAGAATTTTAAGAAATATTGTTTGGATATAAAGAATTTTATTAGTAACGCAAGTATTTTTTAATGTTGAGCTTTTTTAGTGTTTAAGTATTTTTAACAGATATCTTCAAGATTTAATGAAAAAAGAAAAATTAACGTATTTGCTTTAGAGTCCTTATACAGGCCCGTAGCCAGTAATTTCAAAAGGGGGGGGTTCTTTTTCTGAAAAAGTGGACCTTTTTCCATAAAAACTTAATGTACCTAGATCGAATTTTACTCAAAGTAGACCTTTTCCGAGCAAAGGGGCGGTTCTTTTGAACCCCCCGAACTCCCCTGGCTACAGGTCTGTTATATAAGCACCACGTCGCTTGCAATCTCATAATATTGTGTGTTTGATGTAATTTAAGTGCCTGTTTCAAATAGTTCTTTGTTTTGTTGATTGCTTGTGATTATGTAATATGAGTTTACAGTTATAAGCAATATGTTGCTCGTAATATTTTCGTATAGTGGTCTTTGTCAGTTTTTTGTAATGACGGATTTGTAAAAGATGCAACTTAATTTTTTTTTTCAAAGTGACATTTAAGCTTTTCACATTGTATGTCCAAATGCGCATACCTATAACCAAATTCTTACAGATATCATACATTGAATAAAATAGTTTTTGTATATGTTGACCACGGATCTGCTATTATTAGCAATACTGACTCTAGCCACTAACAACAGATTGGAGGTGTGTTTGGCAAAATTTTGCCTTGGCGCTTCCATATTTGGAACGTCACAGATCTGTCCCGCTTGTAGCTGCCTTTCCCTCCTTGAGCTGACGTCATCTCGTGCAGACTAGACAAAGAAGCAAAGTAGATGACGCGGAGTTTGAAGTTTGAACTATGAATACCTTATAATGCATTCGAAAATCATTGCAACAACACAAGCATCTCTCTGCTTTAAATCTGATTTTTGGTGCAGCCATTGCGCAGTCCTTATAGGACATACAGTGTAGCTGTCAAACTTTGCATACGACAAGCACGTGTATTGTGTTTATATCTTCAGGAGAAAATGTTTTTTGATAAGCAAAAAATACAATAACATCTGGCATATCATTTTCTTCTAAAAAGATATTATAAAATTTTCAATTCACATCTTAAATACAGTGAGTAAAATTAAATAAAGCAAAATTAAATATGCTTTACGTTTGATTTTAGACTAATAAAATTCAACCGCAGATTTACTGTTGAACAGTTCCTTTGATGGACGGATACTCGAAATTGTCGCTGTTCGTCAGGGCCACTGTAAAGCTCCCACTGCAAAGTTATGAATAGTGAGCAAGCTAGCTTTATAGTGCCCTGACACTCGGGGTAGAATACGCAGACCTTTTGAGGGAACGTGGTGGTATCATCCTGTGGGGATGAAGAGGCAGTCGTCTTTATCCATAGTGACTTCCGACCAAGGTATATTCCGAAAGCTTGGAAATTTTTCCATGTCAACTTTCTCAGCATTCACAGAGTTATACCCACGGTCTTTTCTGAAATATCTTTTCCACCAAATCTTTGTACTTTTCATCAATAAATATTAGTCGCTTGGTTCCATCCATGAGACAGTTGATATTGTCGATATCGTCGCTGTGCAACACTGACTTAGTACCCCCGCTACTAAACCACAGCACAGCGTCCTGCAGGATTTTGGTGTAGCCACAACACAAGAGGAGCTTCGGGAGGTGAAACTCCTCCATCATTTTAGTACCCAAACTGTAGACCATCTAAATATGAGCTTCTTCGTATAAATTTAGGAAGGTGGACATCGGCACACGCAGCATGCCTCCTTGTCGAGTCTCCTTTCCCTTTTCAATGTCGATCTTAATATATTTTTAGTTCGTAGATATTTATCAGTCCACAAGTTGAACGTTGGGATACCTTTAGCTTTCCCTTTAAATAGAAGTGGTCTGATGTAGTTGTTGTAAAATGTCGCCGGGTCGGGTGAAAAGTCTTTGATTTCAACCGTTCCTACCACATGACGTTGAGACCCTAAATACTGTAAATGCCCGCAGGTATCTCCTCTGCAAAACAAATGGCCACGAGGCCAGCAAATAAGCAGAAAGCAGAGAAAATAAAAACTTGCGACACAACTCCCATATTGTCTACTTGAATGTTGCCCTACCGGATAGGACTCGCTTCCTGCAGCTGAGAAGTGGCAGATTTTCTACTTAAGTAAAAATCATGGCAGTAGAGACTAGATCGATTTGAGAATGTGAGATGGCTCTACGAGCGACAGAAACGGTTAAAATGTAGTCCGTTTTTGTGTGTGTGCATGAAGAAGAGAGAGAGAGAGAGCAGATGCAGATAAATCTGTCTGAATCTATTTGCTATTTGCAATCGCATAAGACAAAATCAACCTAATGTCCACGTTTACAAAAGTTGCATTATGTGCACCAAATGAAACGTTTCATAACTAAACCAGTCAAATCTTAGTTTACCATAATTCAGAACTCCACACGACTCATCCATTTGTTTTACATGTATGTTTATGTAAAACGTTTAGTTTGTTTCTGTAATAAATTTTTATCATATAATGTAACACATTGCTGATATCTTTATGTGACTTGTATTTGTAGTGCTGGATATGTAAAACTGTATTACTGGACAGTGGCCTAAATTTCTTTAAGAATAAACGGTTCACCTGTTTCTTATGTTGACTTCATGCTGGATAATTAATTAACGCATATTTGTAAAGAAAAAACACCAGAGGGTTCACAGAAACAAAAACTGGCGTCCTTTGAGAAGAGTGAGAAATTATTTTGAAGCATCTATTCATGCCATTTTGGCTGAGAAATAATCGATTAAAGTTTTAAACACTCAAATGTTTCTAAAGGTCTTGTAAATATACATGTATAGATCTGAATAAAACAAATTCAGGACATACGTTGATCGCAGATATATTAATTTATATGAATAATTTTAAAAATATTATAAAACTAACTCAAAGTATGGAAACGAACGTAAAATGCAGGTTTTCCAGGTGTGTCCCTTTTTCACGATTTGAAAAGACCGATAATGTGTAAACGACTAAATAAATAAATAAATAAATAAATTAATAAATATATAAACAATTTTATGTTGCTAGAATACGTTGCTCGATAATTAAAATAGCTATTTGTTAATGAATACGATGCAGTATAGGCCTGTTGTTTTGATATGTATAGAAAGCTGTCGGGTATTTCCTTTAAGCTAGCTGATTCTTTGGTGATTACATGGATGAGGTTTCCTATCTGGAAAGGTCTGTTGCGCTTGGAGAAGTAAAGGGTCAATAAGTAGGTAATGCCGGACGTAATACCCGAGATACGAAAAACTGATAAGCTCAATGCGTTGTGTGCTCCATATTGAAATACTAACTCTTTCCTAGGATCCAAAATATTTTGGATCCTAGCTCTTTCCGAGCGAATTGCGGGGTGAAGATTTGTTCGTGATGCCTTAATACCCGATCAGTCCTGACCCCTTACTGTGACTGCAATCTAAACACTGTTACTTAGCGGCATGCTGTAAACATTCAACGTCAACGATTATTGAAATGTGTGCATACATGTAGGTTCTATTTCTTCGCGTTGTACATAGGCTTCACAATGGCGGGTCTCGTGATAAGCTATCAACCTGAGAGCAATATTTTGGGACCTGTGCCTGGGGACGATGGAGGTCCTATAAGGATAAGACCTATGACAGAGCAAGACTCTGAAAACGTCGCGAACTTGCAGATCGAGGCGTTCCGGGGGAAGGTTGAATGGGCAGTAGGGAAATCTAAGTAAGCTGGAAACCATTACTTATGTAACCTACAGTAGCGACTAGAGGTATTTTAATACATTTGCATGATTGCTAGTGCAATACAGATGCAAGCGACACTCTAAAGAGCGTATTCTATTGAAATAAGGGTATAACAGTTGACAATGCCACGTTACTGCAGTATTAATATTGTTATATATGACTTGTTGAACGTTCAATCCAGGGGTTCTTGCTTATTTTTAGCTGTGACAGAGCTACATGTACGCATTATAATGGGTCGTATATTAACACGATCGCGCGAGCAATCCTACTTAAAGTTAAAATATAATCAGTATATTACTTTGCAGACCATGCTATATATATTGTCCATAGGACCCGTTCATCTCGTATTCAGCCCGAATATTTGAGAATTCAGGGTTAAAATATGTATTAAACACAAGCATTTGTCCCCGCTTTTCAGTCTTTTTACCTGGGCTCCGTCATGGTTTCCAGTTTCAACAGTGAATTGTGTTCAGACATTGTTCAGATTGCATCGAAAGGCTTCTCAATCAATAAAACATTTAATTTTCAGTGTCAAACTAAAGAAGTCTGTAGGAAATACAAAACATGCAAGTCATTATCACGTTTGTTTTGGTGGAGCTCAGCGAATAATTAGTCCATGTTGTCTGTCATGATATGATGACAACATTACTGTCCTTCTATATGGAATTTAATCAGTTAAACGACAATCATTATCTTCATTATGACCGATTATGACAAGCATGGTTCTCCACTAAGTAGTTTTAAATTATACAAAGTTATTTATATTGACTTTCAGTGTCAATAAAGTGAGTAGAGCGTGGGGCAATGGGTTGAGAAGATCTCCTCAATGGTGGCCCAGATATTTCGTTGCCGAGTTAAGTGACGAGTTTGGCTGTCATTTTGCTGGCGCAATCGTATTAGGTTTCTATGCAGACAGGAGGTAAGCATTAAGGATGGTATCTTTCTTACAGACAAAACCAAAAAGAACTCCTCTACTTCTGTCCAAAACAAATAATTTTAATTGAAAATATTTGCTTATTCCTTTAAGTCGAACTCCATTCCGTTTATTGCCCCATGCTGACGAAACAACAACAATAGTAAGGGCATTCATAGGCTCGATCTATGATATGCATCATATTTTAAATAACGATATAATATGATGCATATTTGCACACTTCAGGACCACTAAATTGTCTCTACGTACATGTCAAACTAGTCTTCAATATCAGAAGCAGATATCAGATCAAATTCTGAGCTGTGACAGGAGGGGTTTCTTCTCAGATTGAAAAACGAGTCATGGATGTTAAAGTTATATCTTTCCAAACCACTTTAGGCCTAAGTGACAGAATACAGAAAAAGGGGTATCCAAACTGGAATCTGTACACGTCAAATTCTAAGAGGTTTTTATTTTCAGCTTGCCAGAACCACATTTCGACACGAATGGACTTAGTTGCAAAGTCCTATGTGGGTATGTACTGGAACTCTTATTTGTGTCTCATCTGAAATGTCAACTTTCCGCTCTCTGTTCAACCAACAGTAAAATAACTACAGTCTACAGGCTTGGTTTCTCAAATGATTTATGGAAAAGCAAAGAAATAACGAACCTTGATTAGTAAAAGGTGTGGATTCCTTTGCAGAATGGCGTGTATGGACATGGCTCTTGCTGAAAAAAAATCAGATCCAAGCAAGGGTTACGTGGAGACTATATGTGTAGAATCCAAGTATCGTGGAAAGGGGATTGGCAAAGTGCTTCTGGACAGAGCGGAATACGAAGCGAAAGCAATGGGATGCAGGGTATTTATATGGAATCTTTCTCCTCTCCTTCCTCCCTACCTCTCTCTCTCTCTCTCTCTCTCTCGTGCTTTTAACTTGAATGTATTGCATCTTCTGTATATTCAGATATATTTGACATGCAATGTTTTTGTTTTGTTTACAGTCCATCTATCTAAAGGTAAAACGAACAAATCGAGCAAAGAACCTGTATGAGCGTCAGGGCTATAGAGTGACAAAGGACCATGATGGTTGCTGTTGCACATATTGTGCAGTTGGAATCAGGGTAAGGGCTGTTATAAACATGTACGCCATGGTTTATCACATGCTTACATATATATGTAGACATCTTTATATTTGAGGGGAGGGTAAAGGCAAAACATGTGCTTTTTGGGGCCCCTGTTAACTGGGTCTTGTTCCACAAGGTTATATCTTTAGAACTTACTTGTCTTAAATGAAATATTTGGCATACAGAACTGGATGGGGTCCCCTGACACCTCCCTGCTACTTTCGCATATGAGTAATGACTGACTTGTTTGAGACTTTTATACCAATAATTTGCCAATAATTAAATCAATTTAGTTTTGAAAATGATGCACACTGATCCAACTACTGAAATGTAATATATGCTGTAACGTAATTATTTATAGCTGACAAGTACTCCATTTCTTTTAGCATTTTTACGAAATGGAAAAACAGCTTATTTAGAATGAAATAGGAAGACAGGATGTGCTGATGTTGTCGTACATATGCCTTTCGATGAAAAAAGGAAAAGACGGAAGGAAAAAGTATATATGCATCCACAGATTTGAAATTCTTAAGGATCAACTAACCATGCTGTAGATGTATACAGGTGACTTAATGTCTTACCATAGCAGTATTGGAGATAACCGATTTGACATCCTTCTGTACAGAATGACATATGTCAATAAAATAAGGGCGGTGCCCCAATTCCTCCATGGGAGTTTACCAGATTAACTACCAGCCAGCACAATTTTCTGTGATACACTGCCAGCACAATTTTCTGTGATACACTGTTTATGTGCTGTTAACAGAAATGGACTTATTGTAGCCTCTGAATCTCAGGTGTATGTGATTTCAAAAAGAACTATATTTATATCTCTCTTACTTATATCTCCAGAATTTAAAGAAATATTGTTTGGATATAAAGAATTTTATTAGTAACGCAAGTATTTTTTAATGTTTAGCTTTTTAGTGTTTAAGTATTTTTAAAAGATATATTCAAGATTTAATGAAAAAAGAAAAATTAACGTATTTGCTTTAGAGTCCTTATATATAAGCACCACATCGCTTGCAAGTCTCATAAATTTAAGTGCCTGTTTCAAATAGTTCTTTGTTTGGTTGATTGCTTGTGATTATGTAATATGAGTTTACAGTTTTATGCAATATGTTGCTCGTAGTATTTTCGTATAGTGGTTTTTGTCAGCATTTTGTAATGACGGATTTGTAGAAGATGCAACTTAATTTTTTTTTCAAAGTGACATTTAAGCTATTCACATTGTATGTCTAAATGCGCATACCTATAACAGAATTCTTACAGATATCATACATTTGAATAAAAATAGTTTTTATTTATGTTGACCACGGATCTGCTATTATTAGCAATACTGACTCTAGCCACTAGCAACAGATTGGGGGTGTGTTTGGCAAAAATTTGCCTGGGGCGCTTCCATATTTGGAACGTCACAGATCTGTCCCGCCTGTAGCTGCCTTTCCCGCCTTGAGCTGACGTCCCCTCGTGCAGATGAGACAAAAAAGCAAAGAGGCTGACGCAGAGTTTGAAGTTTGAACTAAGAATACCTTAATGCATTCGAAAATCATTGCAACAACACAAGCATCTTTCTCTTTTAAATCTGATTTTTGATGCAGCCATTGCGCAGTCCGTACATGACATACAGTGTAGCTGTCAAACTTTGCATACGGCAAGCACGTGTATTGTGTTT